>JAEANM010017864.1:0-12827 GCA_017656035.1 Myanophis thanlyinensis | reverse complement strand
TGCCTTCGGCTTCGAAAGAGCATGTACAACAGATTTATACACACCACCCAGGGAGCCCTGCTGTTGTCCCGACTCCTGACTTGATGGCTTAGGCGGGCTACGATTAGACATTTGATTTATTCCAACGCTTTCCTTCTGCAGCGCCAATGGTGGAACATCGCCCGATTCTTTATTCTGCTTACTATTAGCGGACGTTGCACTGACTGCATCTAGATGCCTATAGATTCCAGGTCTGACCAGCACAGCCCCAGAGGATGAGCTGGTACTTGTATTTGTACTTGTATTGCTGCTGCTGCTGCTGCTATTGATCCCACTACTGAAACCACTGAGTTTACGCAGTCTTGCTTTCCATGGGGCCTCTTTGTTTTCTAGAGGATTATAAAACTGAACACATTCAGTAGATGGCCTAAAAGTAACATGGACACTGTTTCGCTTTTTAGTTGCTATTTTCATGATTTTAGCCTTATGAGTTACTGTTTCAGATATACTTCTCTTAGTTGGTGTCACTTTGCTCATGCCTGTAAGTTGAAGCATTTCAGGGTTAACTAAGGCTTTATGTGGCATTTTCTTTGCATGCATAACACTTGTGTTGGTTATTTTTTCATTAAAGAGGGCACTCTTATGTTTTTCAGCTAACACTGTTTCCACAGATACATCTACATCAGTGGCAATTTGTCTGTACAAATATTTCTTTCTTTCTTTGTCAATAGGGATACTTGACCTGGGATCAAGCAGATTTTGGGTGTGTTTATCAATATTTAATTGTTTAGCATTATCAGCTTGGTTTCTTGTAGAAGTATCTACTTGAGTAGGTGCAATATTACTTATAAAGCCAGTCTGATTTTGTTCCAATTGTAGTTCTGTATTATTGGTATTTTCTGCAACAACAGTACTACTTGCAACAGTCTGGTCTGTACACTCTACTTCATCCAATGGCAAGTTATCACTCCTAGTTATTCCTGCAACAAATTCATGAAGAGAAGACTCATGCTTCTCTATCTCAATGCTACTGAAAAATTCTTCTTTTTCTTTAAGATATTCTCTCAGAGATGAAAGAAGATCATCTTCACCTTCAAGGTCAACATACTCGTTTTGTTCAAAGGCTGCATCTGCAAGTTCTACTGGGCCTACCAACTGACAAAGATGATCATAAATACTATCCCCAACTTCCAGAGAGGACTCTCTGCTATTTGTATCGGTAATGTGACTTTCAGTGGATCTACAAATTGAAGAGGCCTCTGTGGAACTCTGTAAGCTTGGCGCATGATGGGATGAACCGTCAATGACAGGAACTGCACCTTTGACTCGCTCAACAGTGAATGGTTCCAGTATATCAGATGTGCTGCTACTTCTTGGAAGTGGCTGTTCCTCATTCAGTGCATCAAAAACTTCACTAGGCGTTTCTTCGCTTTGTGAAAAATGTCTGATGCGAGACGGACGTGGGAGGATTTGAGCATCATCAATGTCTGCAGAAAAAGTATGCATTTAGTATATATTATATCCATGTTTTTATTTTTCTAGTATTTAATTGTTTAGTACAATAACATAGCATTTTAAAAGGTTCCAAAATACTTTGTTCAGTAAAAATGAAATACTGTTTTTTGAGGTTTTATTAAACATCCACATTGATATACAAAATGTATACAATGTGCATTATCAGGACACTTTTAAAATGTTAACATTCATAGAAATAAACAGAAAAGTAATGGGAGATTTGGAAACACTGTTAAAACTAGGGCTGTGCCAATAAATTATTAAATACTAATTTAACTCAGAGAGTCGAAACAAATATTTAATTATATTGCCTATTTAGAGGAAATACAATGCAAAATTGACAGTCTATCATAATTTAGTTGGCTCTATACATAGGGTAAGATAAATAAACAAGAAGTCTTAATGTGCAAATTTATACAAATAGAAATACAAAGCATAAATATAAAAATAAAAGGGTTGTGCTGTTTTTAAATATTGCTTTAAATTATTATAATAATAGAACACTATCTTTTCTCTCACTTCTCAGGTTTGCTTAAAAATATGCAAATACAAATACTTTTTAGCCTCTAATCCAGGGTTCTTCAAACTTGGCAATTTTAAGACTTGTGGACTTCAACTCCTAGAATCCCTAAGCCAGCTTTTGCTGGCTGAGGGATTCTGGGAGTTGAAGTCCACAAGTCTCAAAATTGCCAAGTTTGAAGACTAATCGGACCCTTCAAAAACAGCCTATATTCCCCTAAACATATAAAAACTAGTTTTTAACAAAACTAGTAAATAAACACGACATAGAATTTTAGAAGTTTAACATATTGAACCTATACCCTATGTTAATTTCATAATTTTACTTTTTTTCTTTCTCAATATCCAAAATTGTATCTTGATCCTAACAAGACAGCTTGTTATTCCCTACAGGTAAGTGGGATCAGCATTTGTAATACAGAATTAGTCATTGCTGTTTTAGATCGGTCAAAATACATAAAGATAAGCAGAAAATTAGTAAGCACTGAGCAGCAAAAGCAAAGTTGTTCATAGTTTTCTCTGCCAATATTTACGGCAAAGGAGCTTAACTCTAATAGCCAGCACAGAAGTTAATGAAAACAATTATAACTGCCTATTACAACTTTTTCCAAGATGACCTACCACAAAGAAGAGATATTTTAAAGTATTATATCTGGACATAGAAACATGTCTGCAGCTTTTAAGGGCCAATGAGATAAGTTGAGATATATTACAAAGCGTTCTGATAGTCATTTAGTTATTTTATTTCAGCAATGTTTTCAAATTCTACATTTTATTATTGCCTTTTAAACTTCTTGTTTTTGGTTAGTTTGGTGTTGGTAGTTTTATAAATATTTAGCTTTAATACCATTGCCCTAGTCTGGTTGTAGAGCATCTTAAGTATTTCACCAAAATTAGGATATATATTAAAAAAAAGCTAAATAAATATTCAAATTGGTGTTTTAATCAATTTATAGACAACAATTCATCAGGAGCAAGGCTGTTTTATTATGTCATAAATTTATGTTTAATGACTCACACCTCTAATATCCTCCCAGCTGAGGTTAAGCAACAATATAATTGATAGATATGGACTGTAACAATGGTTTTGATTAGATTAGTTTTTCTAGGAAGAACTTCTAAGTCTATATCAGGAATATGCAGATCATAAATGACAAAATAATGGCTCCATAGAATGGACAAGATTAATGTTCCTCTTCATGCAGCAGCAGACAGCACTGTATAAATATGGAAACTTGGTTCTGATAGTTACTATGAATTCTATTCAGATTTAAAACACTTCAGTATACAGTATGTGACTGCTGAGAATGCAAGTGATAAGGTGTTTTAAGTAGTTTGATATATTTGTATTTTTTTTACTATTGTGGAAACAACTCTAGTGGAATTTCCTAAACTGTATGTTGTGCAATCAAGCAAATGAAACAGGTAAGAATTATACATTCCAGATCATATTTTATAATACATAGAAAATCAATTCAATAATGAGAAATAGGTTCATTCAAAACACAAGCCCTTCAGAAACTATTGTCTATTATATCTACCATTAGAACAAAAAATAGAGGATTAAAAAAACAATTAACTATGAGAAGAAATTTTCAGCAAATGGTAACATTTGTGTCATCTCCTCTGAGCTCAAAAAATAAGCAAGTCTAGACCTGGTTAATACCTGTATGGGTGAATCTTGGGGAATTCCAAAGATGCAGGTTAGACTAAGAAGGAAGAAAAACCTTCCTGGAAGAAAAGCAACAACAAATAAGTTCTGTACTGTTGCTAGGAAAACTATACAGTGGCAGGAGGAACCAAGGTCAATGTGGAGTCTTTAACTTTTTTAATGAAAGAAGAATATAGATTTTTACCCCAAAATTATGCCAAGTGATCTGATACTCAGTAACAAGGCTGAATATTTACAAACAATACATTTTCTTTTAAACTCCACACACTTTTACTTTTAAACTGTAGCTAGAAATTACGGGGAATTAGCCACAGGGATAAATATGGGACAGAACAGAAAAGGAAGTTCATGTACCCATAACTGAAGGACTCCCAGCAAAAAAGCATATTGCAGTTCAAAACTAGCCAGATAAATACAACAAAGGAGAATAAATACAAATTAAGCAGACCCACAAATTGAGCACCCAAGTGAATCTGACAGAAGGAGAATATGATAGGACAGTTAAGTCCTCTTTTCCTATTATAAAAAACAACTTATTAAATCTAACCATGTAAATCTCACCCAAACATTATTGTATTGTGTAAAAATATCTCCCCATGCCAAGCAGAAGTCACAAGTATGCAATCACTGCAAAAAGCTTCTGTCTCTAAAGACAGAAGGAGCAAGTTTACTTTTTCTAAGGGTAGTTTCTAGTAGCTGCCCTGGGAAACATGGGAGAGACAGAGAACCTGAGAAAAGAGGGATTCACAAGGGGTGGAGTGGCATGCCAGTCCAGGAATGACTGCTTCTTAGAATGAAGTTCTAAGGGAAAGAGGTTATTATTGCAAGAAAGAAAAGGGAGTCGTTCCTTGAAGGTTAAAGACATATAATTTTGGATTAAGGATATGCCTCTTAAGAGAGAGATGACTCCTGATTCAATTAATAGAAACACTGATAAACAGGAGGATCTACAGTACATGATCTTAGGACATAAGTACAAGGAACAACATCTTGGAGAAAAAGTCAAAGAAAGAATAGAGTTCTACAAAAAGTACTCATAAATAGAAAAATCTCTTCCACAGAATTATTGTGGCTACAGCAAGAAACCATTTTTAAAAGTATATTATTTTCAGATTAATTGTCAGTGGAGCCTAGGACCTGGCTTGGGACAATTAGAAACAGTGATGATAATTTTATTACATTCAACCTAATAAAGACTGACATTTTTGAAAAAGTCAAAATGGTCACATTTGAATTCAAAAGAGTAAAGTTCCAGAAAATAGGAGACAAGAAGGGCAAGATTCTAGAATGCATGGTGATTATTCAACATTACAGTGGTAGAGATGCTCACTCAGAATCTGTAGCTTAAACCATGAGAGATGCCATGAGGTACAGAATACGAGAGAGGCTAATAAGCAAACCAGAATTTGTTACATTTAAAAAGGTGCTTAAAAGTTTGTGACTCTTCTTGAATCGTCAGTATTTCTACATAAATGTAACAAAATATGATTTATTCTCTACACAAACTCTAAAATTAGATAAAAAGACCTCAATTAAACAAATGAATCCAAAATATTATACTTATTCCTTTATTTATTGAGGAAATGATCCAAAACTACTTATTTGTGTGTTGCAGAAATATGTGAACCAGACATACATTTCATGTAACATAAATTAGGATAAAAGAAACTGAGTGGCCCACAGTTACCCAGTGAGCGGCTTCCAGGAATCATTGTTGAGATCAATAGTTTTTAATGTATATATAAATCATCTGGACTTGTAAATTACAATATGCGCCTAAAAGATAATTGCCAATTAGTGAATGGGCTCAAGATGACACATAATGTAAACAAGTGTAAATAAATGCATAATTGCACAAAATCTCATTAGCATATACTATTGTTGTTGCTGTTAGTTGCAAAGTCGTGTCCGACCCATTGCAACCCCATGGACAACGTTCCTCTAGGCCTTCCTGTCCTCTACCATCCCCCAGAGTCCATTTAAGCTCATGCTAACTGCTTTAGTGACTCCATCCAGCCACCTCATTCTCTGCCATCCCCTTTTTCTTTTGCCCTTAATCGTTCTCATCATTAGGCTCTTCTCCAGTGAGTCCTTCCTTCTCATTAGGTGACCAAAGTATTTGAGTTTCATCTTCAGGATCTGGCCTTCTATAGAGCAGTCAGGTTGATCTCTCTAGGACTGACTGGTTTGATTGCCTTGCAATCCAAGGGACTTGCAGGAGTCTTTTCCAGCACCATAATTCAAAGGCCTCAATTCTTTGGTCCTTAGCCTTCTTTATGGTCCAACTTTTACAGCCATACATTGCAACTGGGAAAACCATAGCCTTGGCTATATGTACTTTTGTTGGCAGGGTGATGTCTCTGTTTTTTAGTATGCTGTCTAGTTTTGCCATAGCTTTCCTCTCCAGGAGCAAGTGTCTTTTAATTTCTTGGCTGTGGTCCCCATCTGTGGTGATCTTGGAGTCCAGGAAAATAAAATCTGTCACTACCTTCATTTCTTCCCCATCTATTTGCCAGTAATTAAGAGGATCAGGTGTCATGATCTTAGTTTTCTTAATGTTGAGTTTCAAGCCAACTTTTGCACTCTCCTTCTTCACCTCCATCAAAAGGATCTTTAGTTCCTCTTTACTTTCTGCCATTAGAGTGGTATCATTTGCATATCTGAGGTTGTTGATATTTGTCCAAACAATCTTATTTCTAACTTGTGATTCATCTAGCCCCTCCTTTCTCATGATGTTTAAGTTTAAGTTTAATTCAATTTCTATACCGCCCCCTCTCCTGAAGGACTCGGGGCAGTGTACAGCCGACTAAAAAACACGAAAATAGATAACAGTTAAAACAGATTAAAATTAACTCATTTAAATGGCCGATCTGATGTAAAATTTAAAAATTTAAGACAATTAAAAAATTAATTTAAGAACTAATTAAAATCCCCAACCGATAGTACTAGGTCAGACCAGCCTGTTGGATCAAAAAGGTTTTTAATGCGTGCCGGAAGGTCCGTAGGTCCGTGATGGTCTGGATCAATTCGTTCCAAAGGGAGGGTACCCCCACAGAGAAGGCCTGAACCCTTGGGGCTGCCAGATGACACTGTCCTGACAATGGAATCCCAAGGAGGCCCACCCTGTGGGAATGCACAGGTCGGCAGGAGGCTGATGGTGGCAACAGGTGATCCTGTAAGTACCCGGGTCCCAAGCCATGGAGCAGTAGATAGTAGGAGCTTTGCTCTTGGTTGTTGTTTTCTTTTAAGAGTGAGGTGTTTCCATCGGTCTTCCCTCTTTAGGGATGTATGGTCATTTTTAACAGAAACTATTTGTTCCCTATTGTATTCAATTTGGGTGTATCAGTTTTCTTATTTATGTTTACGTATGTGGTCACATTTTTTAGAAGCTGTTTGCTCCATACTGTGTTTTATTTTGGTGTAATCTTCTTGTTTAGCTTAGGATTCCTTGATTTGTCCATTGAGTTCCAGAATGGCTAGAGATGCCTCTAGATTCTAGGGTCTAGAATCTAGACCCTTTATAACAAGAAGTACTTCTTTATGTAATGTAATTTAGAAAGGGAATTGAACATATTCATGACAGATCAGGCTACCAAAGGTGACTACTCCTGACAGTTTGTATTACCTCTGAAACCAGCAATACAGTAGCTTGAATAACAACAGTAGTGGATAATGATTAATAGCCTCCTGACCATTTTTATGAGTTCCCTGTATGTGGTATGTGAATGTTAGGCTAATTTACTGGACTTAACAAGGCTCTTCTCTTTTTTGGTGCTTTCAAGTCATTGTTGACCCATGGTGGCTGCCTGAACTAGCTCAGTTGTTTTCTTGGCAAGATTTCCAATATGGTTTGTCACTGTCTTCTTCTTCCTAGGGATGAGAGAGTGACTGGATTACCCAACTGGTCTGTGCCTAAAGTGGGACTAGAGTTCACTATCTCCCAATTTCTAGCCTGGTGCCTTAACCACTATATCAAAGTGGCTCTTGAGCTCCTTTTATGGTTTGATAAATCTCACAATACACAAATAAACCATCATCAGATCTATTAGATAACGAGGGTCCTATTCTCATTTCTATAGAGGGAAACACATGGAAAAATATAAGTACAGTAAGCTATTATTCTCACTGCATCACCAGAGATTCCTAAGCTATAAGTCAATAGTCTGGGTAAAGACCCTTTTAAATTATTATTACTGATCTGGATTGTTGTATTGCTTAGCATTCTATTTAACATCCTTGTATAAGATAATATGAATTAAGGTATTGCCTCAATAACGAATTTCTGTGTCACTGAGGGGGAAAGCATGTGTCTTTCTCTTTTCAGTTTAACTCTCTTTTTACCTGTAACTGATTACAGACACATACATATATTCCTACAACATAACACTTCTATTGTTTAGACAAATATATTTTCACTACAGACTTGCTATTAAGAATACCCACTGGAAAGGCTAATGGAAGGATACAGGCATAGTGTGCAGTCCAATGCCAAATTCCATGTTTACTCTCTGACATCTCAAATGAGACTGGAAAAGACTCCTATATAATTTTGGTGAGTCAATACTAATTGTAATAGAAAACATTTAGTTACACAGCCTAATTTCCTGATCTGTTTCTAAAACAGCTTACCATTTCTTTAATTTCATGCAAGCTTTTGAAAGGAAGCTTCCTGTTTTGGTTCAAGCTTCTAGTTACTTTAGAAGTAGATGTGTGTTCGTGGTAAATTCTTTTTTGCTATGAGATTTGGGACTAAAGCTTCATGATTCTTCTCAATACTGCTTTAAAGTATTTCTAACTTTGTATAGAACAACTATTGTTAATTGAATGGTTCCATTATAAAATAGTCTGCTTCATTCTTAGACATGGAATAAGATCATCTTGAACAGCTCTGGAATTGCATTCACCTAAAGGGATCAGCATAACTCTTTTAGTGTACACATAGTGTTCCAGATTCTTACTTGGTATTGGAACACTGTTTGCTATATTACCTAGGTCAAGAGATTAGCTTCCCAATTCTTACATACATAAGTGTCTATTAGGTTTTTTTTCATCAAGGTTTCTGTATTTGACAAAAATCTTCAATTCTTTATCAAATAATTAACTCAAACATTGATTCTTGAAGACTAGAGCAAATTGTTTATCCAAAAGTTTCAGAAGAAAGCAGACCTAAAACAATAAGGATCTTTGTAACCCAGCATTACCAATACATATTATTCCAATAATACTATTTTTCCAGCAGTGTTTCCTTCCATACTATCTTCCTCTCCATTAAAGTTGGCAAATGCTTTAGGTTCGTCTCAAAAACATGCTCTGGAGCAGAAAAATATATTTGCCACTCGTTACAGTGCAGTAATTGCCTTTTCCTAGGATCACATGGCAGATATGCAGGGTAGCTTACATGTCCTCAGGAAAGGTACGGTAACTTTAAGGCAAGGGTTGTGCCACAGCATTCACTGAAACATCTGTTTGGAATTGAATCTAAGCTATTGCACTCTATTCTCTATTGTTTACACAGAAAATCTTTCTTGAGACAAGTAAAAGAGATAATAGTCACACACTCATGTGCACATGAGACATTTTAATGATCTTATTTATAATTATACAAATCCAATAAGATCTTTATGACACTAGTGCTTTGGAAACATTTTCAAAAGCCAAACATAATTTTTTCAAAAATATATTGCATATTGTTGTGTTAGCTGAATTATTAATAGTAGTTCTTTTCTGCATTTGGTTCCATGCAATAGGAGTTTGAAAAATTCTATTCCTGAAATTCTCAGCTGTTGTACTAGAGTTAATTAGTAAATGATTGATTAAACAAAAACAACAAATAAACAAAAATCCTGAACAAACTATTTGCAGAGCGTGCCATAAGAAGATAATTCTAATTGGTTAAAGGTGGGTTTTCTATCTTTAATTTATCCTAAAAGAAGGCAGCATTGAATAACTATCCAATTCACTACAAAACAAAAAGAACAAGAGTCAAATCTAACAAAGCCACACAATGTTTTCATGAGCTGCTGAAAACCATTGAAAATAGATTGTATATCAAAAACACATGGCTTCCATGACTCATACTAGCACAGTGTAGCTTCAGCGGCTCATCATTGAGGAAGGACAATGCCATCTGCTCCTTTTAGGATTAGGCAGCCTGTTCATATGGACAGGTTATCTCTAAGTTGGACGTTCCTAACATGAAAACTACCTGTACTGATTAAATAGGATTTGTAATACTTAACCTGGAAATTAGTTCTCTTTGAACATATATCATTCTACTTGAATCAACTGCTACTAAATTATTTGTCTATTTATATCTTCCAATACTCCAAATAAATTTTTGGGATGCACAGGAATGTCACAAAATGAACAATCTACCCAATGGATCAATTAAAGTCTATCAAAAATTTCTCTACGTATCTGAAGCGGTCTTTAAAAGGAGACAGACTTTTTAAATATACAACATCTCCACTTCTTTGTATAAGGTACTATGATGTTAAAAACTTACTACTGATAATATGCAAAACTTTTTGGATTTGGAATACATTTTAGTCTGTCAAAATATATTCTTTACTTTCTGCTACAGAAACATGACGTAATAATTTGCTCTTAAACTAATACTTCAAGTTGAAACATACTAAACAGCACAGCTTTGTTAAGTGGCTAAAGACATCAACTGATCTGATGAATGTTTCAAGAAAAAAGGACTTTCAAAAAATGAATAATAATATATTCTACAATAAAATATAAATATCTATGTGTTGTATTGCAGCCAATAAATATTTATGGAATGAAATGTCATTCTTAAAATATGGAATTATAGAAGAAACTGAACATGACAATATGTTAATCCACAAATACAATAAGTCAGTATAAAAGAATCTGACTTCCTGGTTTTATATTTGAGCAAAGTGTTCCTTCAGATACATTCCTTGAAGGTGTAAAGTGATCATAGATGAAACCCCTTGAAGTGTCATCTTGGCTACTTGGAGCCCCTCTGGACATTTTCTCAGTATATTCAGAAGACCTCTCTTTGACCTGGAAGTAGGCATGATGAGCCTTTGAGAGGGTGCTTCAAGAAGAAAATAAAAAAGGGCACTTCACTTGCAAGCAAAATATCTCATCAATTTGGTGATCCCAACTAGTTCTACTGATTGGAATTGAAAGCTAGTTTAATATAACATTTTCTCCTAACCAATTAGTGAATGTGTGTGTGCGTGTATGTGTGTGTGTATTTCAAATTAACTTTGTTGCAGCTGTCTGACAGGATTTGAAGACAATTCTTGCAATGACATCATTAAGAATTTAAGTATGTGCTCTCTTTGAATAATCATGATAAAAATTGACTTATTACATTTGAGAGGACAAAATTCCATTTTATTTTATTTTTTAACATGATTAAATACTTAAACCCCAAAGGGCAATAGTTCATGTTAATTTTGGCTCTTGTTTATATTTTAAATCCTGGATGCCCTGATGCATTTTGTAAAGGTACTGTATATCTTTTGCAGCATTATTTCTGAAAATAATGCTATAGTAATATTAAAGAATTCTGAAACTCTATTCAAATTTCAGATTTATCCTTAAACTTTAATACATTTATTTTCCTAGTTCTTATATAGCCCAAAGAGGATGATCATTGCATAAAACTATCAGTGGGCCTGGAGAAACAATTTACAGAAGTAACAAAAAAAATCAGAAAACAAATTAAAGTGGAATAAAAAGCCCATGAATATTAATTGATGAAAACAAATGAAACGCAATAGGAATGGAATATTTTGGAAGACAAGATGCATATTATCTGAAACTTTATATAGTATTCCAGCTAAAACAGTTTTGCTTTCCCCACTAATTCTACCCCTAATGCTTACAAATAACAAGAATTACTAAACATGGAATATTGATATATACCAAAGCCAATATTTTGGGTGATTGAACCCATTTGAAATTTTAAGATATTACTGTAAACACCCACATAAAATGGCTATCAGTAGTAGCTAAAAGTGTAAACAGGGCCAGTTACAAAACTGTTATTTAGTACAAACTAATAACATTTTTGCCTACTACACAAAAGCAGGTTTCCAAAATTATTTTTATCACTTTAACTATTTTTTTCTAGTCAGGTTAGCACAGCTCTAAACAAATCACTATGCTGAAGGTACAGTTTTATTTCCTAAGAGTACACTGCCATCTATGTGATTATCAAAGACACACTGAACTAAAGTTTATTCTGGAAGCTGATACTTTGTTTTAAAGTGTACCAATTTCTTGTCTATTTATGAATTTTAATTAGAAGAATTTAAAATTAGGCAAGGGAGGGACTTTGGTAATGCTAAAACAGAATTTAAATTGCCTTTTTCTATGGTAAGAAATATATAATTCAGTATAGCTGAATTAGAATAATGCATTTACTATTTACAATTCAAAGGCATTAAATCTGACTTGCTTCAAAAATCATCATCAGTGTGAAACATGTCAAACTATTTAGCACTTAACACAAAACACAGGGATGTATAATAAAAATTAGTAAAAACGACTTTCTGGGAGCATCAAAAATTTCATCAGATGTTAATTGATTTCATTACTAAAGTAATAGTGTCAGTTTAAAGTTCTACTTAAAAAGCCAGCTATAAATAATTAGTTCTTATTTTCCTCTAAAGTTATTTGTTCAATATTTAGTAAAACAACTCTCACGCTTTTAGTAATAATTGTGCATCTCCTGCCATTAGTTCCCTAATTATAATAAGCAAAAACCATAATGTCAGAAAATAAATCAAAATAATAAACAGCAATTATACTTTACCAAACAGTATGCTGAAAATTCCTCAACACTTCTTTGTTCAAAAAGAAAACTTACTTCAAAAATATTTCAGATCCTTGAATCAAAACCATTTTTAAAATGTAGCCACAGAGGCAGAAAATTTGCATTTTGAATAGCAATTGGCACAGCGCTAGCTTCTCACAGAACCAAAATGAGCCGAAAATGTAGCATGTCACAAAACTCAAAACAGCTGCATCTCCATTATTTTCTCCCCACCCCTAAATGTTTTACTTTGAAAAAGTACTGATTGTGCAGATTTTTGAAAGCAGAAGGATTAAAAAAGTGGAAAGGGAGTGCAGAAATTATCAGAGGTGGCACTACCTG
>JAEANM010017863.1:0-12827 GCA_017656035.1 Myanophis thanlyinensis | reverse complement strand
ATAAATAAAAAAATAGTCATTATGGATGCCTAATATGCAAGATTTTACATGGTCTCATTTTCTCCTGTGTATGAAATATATGTATCTCTTTTCTATCCCCCAATATTGACAGACACAACTGTACTTTTTTACAATCTCAACCATTATCTAACATTGGTACAATAACACATGCCTGAATTCATATATCATATTAAACTATAATTTAACTATGATGCATTGAATAAAAAAAATCACATTTAACTGCAATTAATAGTTTAATATTAAAACTATGGTTCTCTTAGGGAGTTGTTTTAATTCTCTTTCACTTTCTAACCACACAAACTACAAGTTACTCAGGTCCACTATTTGAAGACAGGCTGGAAATTGTACGTAGATCACCTTGCAATCTTGGAGGGGGGGAAAGTCAGTACCTTTAATTCGAGGTCAACTGTCACTAGGGAATCTAATAGTTTGGATTCCATTATGGAATATTTAGCTGGAAGACTCATATTCAAACCCTAGCCAAGTTTGCTAACATGAATTATAGCTCACTTATCCAATTCAGAAGGTTCCCCTGAGGATAAACCACACTATGCACCCTAGCAAACTGCCAATTACAAGTGTTGGTTATCATCCAATGTCCCAGGAGTACATGTGTTACAACCCAACTATGTATGTCACAGTTTCTATATATAAGTATAATAAGCGTTTACTCCTAGGTACCTTTAGCTGTAGGGCACAAGAGAAATCTGAAATAAGGTGTGATCCTTTGAATAACAGGATTTTTTTTCAAATCATACTTCTGAGTTTGTAATTAATGATAGCCAACAGAATCATTTTTTCTTCACCTTTTGTTTGTCTAGCCCAGGTGTGGGCAAACTTTTTGACTTGCGGGCCACAATGATGGGCTCCCACGAAGCAGAAGGCACCAGCCTGAAGATGGCGAGTGGGATCTCGCTGAAACGTTGTGAAGAGATTCTCAAACTTACATGGGACAAGACCCGAATAGACCTAGACCTGCATACCTGCACCTGTGAAAGTCTACAAAAACATATGTGCATGTGTGTGTGTATGTTTTTAAGTATTTGGAGAACTATAATAACTGAATTACAGGATAATGGAACTGAATTACAGGAATAATGGAATTCAGCAGTAAGTCTGGAACCACACACACAGAGAGATATGCAGTAGGATGGCTAATCTCCAGCTGGAATCCCGTTATACCTTGAAACTGGGAAATTCACAGTTAAATGTAAATACCGATCAGACTGTAGGTCTCTTTCATCCAGCAATTCATCTCCTAAAGAGCCCAGAAGTTACAACAGAACCTGCATGATTTATTCCTCAACACACTGAATGGTCCCTCAATGACAGAGCTTCTCTTAAGTGCCCTTCAGTAACTGGCTTAATCTTTAATTTTCCTCATTCGTGACCCTTTGGAGGAAGAGCTGATAAATGACAAGGATCGCAGGTGCCGCTTTCCAAGCTACTTTCCTAAAAGAAGATCTATTTCTCTGTCTCTGCCCCCCCCCCCATACACACGGCACTGAATCAAGCTCCGCCTCTTGTCCTCTCTTCCCTCCCCCCCCCGCTTCGAAGCAGCCCCTCCCCCTCCGCGGGGGCAAAAACCTCCCTTCCAGGGACGGAAGAAGTGGCGGAGGGCTTACCTGCGCGTCCCCTCGTCTTCCTCGCTCAACATCAACGGCACCGAGGAATGCGAAGCCACTGGCGGGGGTGCCGCGGGCGCCATAATCACGTCGCAATCTCCGCCCGCCGTCGCCATCTTTGTTCCTTGTTGCTGCAATCAACGGCCGGCGAGCCGGGAAGAGAGAACGAGAGAAAATAAAAAGGAACGAGGCGGATGTTCCTCCTTCTATATCCGGAGACGGAAGAATCGGGGTTAGATGGGCCACTTCCGGTTGGGAGATGAGTCCTCCAGGGGGGGGGAGTCTTTTTGTCTCGGGATTGGACAAACAGGACTTGGAAACAATCATTTTATCTTCAGGCAAAAATATGCAGGGGAAAAAAAAACTGGAAGTCGAGACCGATCTGTTTTCAGATCTCTTTTTGATAAGCAGAGGGCTTCAATATTTCTGAATCTATTTATATTTAGTTAGGAATAAACTCTGTCTATAGATAGGCAGGGTTCTTCTGCTATAAAAATGAAAAATACGGCTTGAAAGAATTCTATAAGAGTGTATATCTTTGTTTTAAAGGCAACATAGCATACAGTACAAAATATGCACGTTAGTGTACTCTCACAACAAATAAAAGCAATATTGTCATCTAGTGCTTTCTAATGATCTATTACTAGGTATTTAGCAATAAAAGCAAGATGCATATATATTGCTTAGATACCTAGCAATAAAGCAGTAGATGACAATTTCATACACTGATTTTTTATTCCAGGAGAAAGAATTCTTTCTTTCTTCTATAAAACATCTCTGATTGCATGAGCACAATAAGAAAAACTAGTCAACTGTGTTTCAGCCTAATTTGTTCTACAAGCCAGCCTGTGTATTGGGTGTATGTTCGTATTATATGAAACCCAGAAAATTGAATTGATTCCATAAACCATAGATCAGTTAATCAAGGCCACGTGAACACAGCCATTGCATCAACCGAAGATGTCCAAACCTTAAAACATTTTTCGGCATATTTACAGTCAAAATACCTCACATGTTTTTATTATCATTTCATTTCTACTGTAAGGGTATTTTAATTTCTCATTTTTCTGCTACCAGCACTCTTGCCAAACAAATTTTGCTTCAGTGTAAATACCTAAATTCAGTAAGAGGTAGGGAAGGAAAAAAGGTACTTTCATTTCACCTTTCCGCCGTTTTGTTCAAAGACCGATAGCCCTCCGCTTGATCGCATAATTTTCATAAAATTTAAAACGAAGAATAGCCCCGGTTGGATTTTAGCAAGATTGCAGGGTTCAGCTTTGTATTTCTATTCTCCTGTGTTTGAGTGCAACGCGCCGCTGTTACCTTTTCCTAAATATCTTAACTGGACCACAAGAGAGACAGTGCAACCACACCGGAGACAGTGCTCTAGATGGAGCTGTGGGCTGTAGTTCCCGCTTATGGCTTTTCTCTCAGTCATGCCGAGTTGTTGGTCCTCAGTTCCTTTACTTGCTGAAAACGGCAGGGAAACATCAAGAGCAGTGCCTGGATCGAGAAGGTAAATTGCCTTGGATTGGCTGGTTTTTGTTTGTTTTTTTAAATCGAGTTTTGAGAAAAATTGTAGACTTTTAGAAGCGCAATAGTGATTGCGTGGGTTTGCTCGCTAATTGTACCGGCGATTAATTTCATCTGTGGTAGATCTGCAAATGAGCCCCGTCCCCTCTCTAAGGAACAGCAACTTAATTAGAGCATTATCTAACCCACCAGAAGCTAGCAGTGCCTTGAAGATTAATTGATAAATGTCAACATTGCCTTTTGACAATTTGGCTTTTATCAGATGCCAAGCAGGCCTTCTTGATTAATGTGCAAATAAAAGAGTAAAGTATTATGAAATATAAGAAACAGCAATTTTGCCATTGCAGTATATTTCTCTGAGCATCTACACAAGATTAAAGGACTAACAGTTTTCAACAATGGAAATTTGTAACAGTGCTGTTTGATTTATTCCTCTGTGTTTGTAATGTAAATCCTAGTTAATCAGTAGAAAATATGAACAGACTAAACATTGTATTTATATTTAAACGTATCTAACTTTAATTATATACTATACATTCATGTACATAATTATGTAGAAAATAAGAGTTACCTTACAAGGGAGATTGATTCAAATTTAATAAGTAAAATGTGGTACAGAAGCAATACCAATTGGTAAACACGGCTTTCACTTTTCCCCCTCTAAAAAGCAAGAACATTACTTGGAGATACTGTGGCTTTCCTGTTCTATTGTACAATTTTGTTGCCAGAGACATAAAAATATTCCAATAAAGGAGAATATTTGTAGCCCAAGGTTGAAATGTGGGGTCCATGGTGCTCTCCGAACTTATTTTCTTGCTAGCACTGATGATGTTACCTAATTTGGGTAATGAAACGTCTGCAAGAAAACAGCCAAACTCAGAGAGTATCAAGGACTGCTCATAAAAATATTCAGAGTAGACAGATAATACATGATACATATTCAGACTGATTATTAGATAGGACACTGCATTCTCAGAGGAAACTCCTTGTGAATGGAAGCAAATATACATGTCCCAGGATAATGTTGCAGGATCCATTCTGGGTCTGTCTGTTCTTGGTGACCGACCCAGATTGGATTCTAAAACTGCTTATCACTGTTTCATTTTTTAAAGTTCTTTTTGTTTACAGTTTAATGTTAGCTGTAGATGAAAAAAGGTGTATATTGGAAGCTGCTTACATGCTATTTTTATTCTTCAACTTATTATTTTCTTTGGCCAACCTTTCAGACAAGTAACTTTTTTAAAACTAACATAATAGTACTGTAAAAAGCAGCCTCTTTCTAGATGTGCCTCATTGTGTGAATGACTTAAACATTACTTAGGAAAAGTGAATGGACTTGCTTTTGGCCTAAAATGGGAAACAAAAGGAAATTCCCATCCTACCCATTCCTAAAATTGCTCGATGCTGCTGTTGGTGCTAGTAAGTCTCAGTTGCTTTTCCTTTCTCTCCTCATTAATGTGGGATGATTAGGAGGGAAAGATATTAGTGTCTCTTTCAGGGTAATCATGATTACACCAAGATCTGAGCAAATTTATTAATGTTCCTATTTTGTCAGAGAAAAACCTTGAGATCAATATATATGTGAATAGCACAAGGCCAACCATGGCAGGAAAAAAATTAAATTCCATTTGTAAATATTAAATTATCAAGACTTAAGAAACACTTTCTATTTCTTGCAAATAACAGATGTATTAATTGTTCTTCATCTTAGTTCTGTTTGACTCTGCCCAGGTATTTGCCATTTTAAAACCCCATGAAGTTCTGCTCATGTCTTTTACCAGTGTACCAGCACCTAAGATTAAAATAGTCTCGTTATTATAATTTGTGGGACTCCCTCTCTGAACAGCCAAAGCCAGCCTTGAACAATAGTGGTGTTTACATATATCTTCATTTAAGCATTTTTTTCAACACTTATCTTCAGTGTATCCTTCTTGAATTTTTCCTTTGTATCTTCCAGATAATGGGGAAGAGTTGCAAAGTGGTAGTATGTGGGCAAGCATCAGTTGGGAAGACTTCGATCCTGGAACAGCTTCTGTATGGGAATCATATTGTTGGTGAGTGTTGGCATTAAATGGGAAATCTTATTTCTTTGCTTTTTTCCCCAGATACCACATTTTAGGCTTTTCTGCTTCATTGGGTGCTAAGTCATGATCTGCTTAGGAATTTTTCCTTGAACAACCAGAGCTGGCTGTTGGCACAACGCGCTGCTAATAAATCAGGACTAACAAAAGAGATTGATGGATTCAGGCATACTAAGCCTAAAGGAAACACATCATACTATGACTTAGTGCAACGTGTGAACATTAAATAGCTTTATTCGGTTTTGTTATTAGTATGTACTGGAAGTCCTCGACTACCACGACCACTATTTTCTAATTGTTAAATGAATTTTGCCCCATTTCACATCTTTTCTTACTGTAGTTGTTATGTGAATCGCTGTGGTTGTTAAGTGAATCTGGCTCCCACATTGATTTGTCAAAAGGAGATCACAGAACTCTAGGACAATACAACTATCATGAATTGGTTTCCTAGCATCTGAATTTTGATCATGGTTGTGAATGTGAAAAACAGTCATAAGTCACTTTCTTCAGTGCTCTTGTAACTTTGAATGGTCACTAAATGAACTGCGGTAAGTTGAAGACTACCTATATGAGTGAAATCTGTTGCCTTGAGAATCATGATTAATATGTATATTTGCTTAATAAAGCATGTTCAATGTACACAATGGCTCAATGTAATATGCAAATTCAACCAATTTATTTTTCATTTATATAGGGATAGATGTAGAAATACATGTGGTAAAATAATGTTTTAAGGAAAATGTGTTGAGGCAAAGCATGAAAACATCATTTTACAACTGGCAAGTTATCTGTTCATAATTGCTCCCATTTGTTGACATGCACATACAATGAGACAATATACAGAGTATTTACTTGTTGTGAATTAACCTGATCCATTGAACTAGAAATTAGTTGTAGGCCCTGAGTTTGTCCATGATGGTAAGCTAATGTGGTAATGCTAACTCTGGTGAGTTGAATCACTCTTACACCGTTGCCTATCACATTGTGCCCTGAAATCAAACTTTCTTTTCATCTGTTATATTGTGCCTCCCAGTTATGCACATATTTTCCTCTATGCTTTTGCTGAAATTATGGTAACTTAAGAATACTGAAACAATAATTAAGCATTTAGCAAGTGCAGATAGCAGAGATTATTCTAGATACCTGTGTAGATCTTTCTAGGAGCAAAATTCAGGATTTTTTAAATAGATATTCTTATATTCTGTCTGATTGACTCTCTACAGGTTCAGAAATGATTGAAACCCAGGAAGACATTTATGTTGGTTCCATTGAAACAGACCGGAATATGCGTGAACAAGTGCGCTTCTATGACACCCGAGGCTTGAGGGATGGAGCTTCCCCATGCTTGGAGTTGCCCAAGCATTGTTTCTCTTGCACAGATGGATTTGTGCTGGTTTACAGCATTGACAGCAAGGAGTCTTTCAAGAGGGTGGAGATTCTCAAGAAAGAAATAGACAAAAACAAGGATAAGAAGGAGGTAGGTGGAATTATTTTCTGAGGCTTTTCCTATTTGAGGAAATTTGCAGAACACTGATGGATTGATTTGACAATATTATTTTTACAAATAACTCAAGGCAGTGAACATATCCAACACATTTTCCTTCTCCTATTTCCCTTACAACAATTCTGTAAGGTGAATTGGGCTGAGAGAGAGTGACTGGCCCAAAGTCACCCTGCTGGATTTCATGGCTAAGGCAGGACTAGACCTCATAGTCTTCTACTTTCTAGCCTTATGCCTTAATCACTAGACCGAACTGACTCTCAGCATCCCAGATACTCACGCCATAAAAGCATTTGGCTAGCAAAGAGTCTAGGGATGTCCTAAAGTAGATGCTCAAATCAACTTTCAAAAACATACCAGTAATAAAAAAGTGTCTATTAAGAGAAAAATGACATAATTTGTTCCAAGAGATAACCTTTATGATCTTGTTGTAATGACCCTAAAATGACCAAAAATGACTTTTCATATTGGTTTGAATTTACTTTGACATTGTAGCTTCTAATCAGTTCTTTATCTGGTAGCACAATGTCTTTGATGTGTGTATTTATGTCTTTATTCTGTCTTTGTCAGCTTTACCGGGTAGAAGGAATTATAGTAAAATGAGCTAATTCTATTTTATTCTAAAGTTACGTTAACAGCTCAGTGAGTTAGGGAGGGTCCTCTTGAGACTCTTGTTCCGCCCACTTCTTATCTGACTGTTCCCTAAGCTGCTTTGATGTAGTAGGGTGGATTCCCAAGAGGGAGACCATTCCAGAGGAATAAAAGACACATATTTTATGTGAGAAAAAGAGAGTGAAGACAGTCCCTCCCTAATAATTCTCAGAACATATGGTAGGTAGATGCAACAATAGAGTCCTCAACCTGGCAAGATTCTGCCTGTAGATGTGGAAATGATAAAGCTTGGAAGAATCACCATTTGTCATTCTTAGGCTTGGGGACTGACATCAGCATCTCTTTGCCCAGTCTTCCAAGGTACCATTATATCTTCCACTTTTTTAGAAGAAACAATTGTTACATAATAGTTACAGCCTTAATTTCACTATTTGGTCAAGCTCATCAAATAATGTGTAAATGATTTGCCATTGTATTTTCATGGGATCCTTTTTCTTTTTCTTTCTTTTCCTTTTTGTATTTTCAGTTGAATCCACAATCCTGGGATTTTCTAGTGGTCTCTCGTCCAAACAGTAACTAGTTCAAACCCTACTTAGCTTTCTTAAACCCACCAAGGTGAGCTAAAAGCTACAGTTGCTGAGGATGAATCTCTCAGAGAATGGTATAAATGGAAGCACCCCAAGGCAGACAATTTGGCTGGCAGGCACTAAAGGCAGTAAGAAGCAGGCATATTTGAAAGGGGAAAAAAACCCCACACCATTTATGCCACCAGCAAGCATGCTGGGATTGTTTTTAAGTGCACTGAAGGACCCATCCTGTTGTCTTTCTAGAAGCAACCTTCAGCTGACAAATCAGTGTCTGAAGGGGGAAAGGATATTTTCCCTTGACTCTGGCATCCAAATGTCCTGGGTGGCCTTGTTCCACCATGTCATGAGCATCCTGGGATTCGATTCACAATGGAGGAATGGAGGGTGAAAATGATGGAACTTGCAGCAATGGCTAAATTGATTACCTTGATTAGAGAAAACACCTATACTTATTGTTGCCTCAAAACCCTTATAGATTTTTCCATGAAACAGCAGTGAGCTTTTGATTTGATGCATAGATTATTAAAAATAGTACATAATAGAAAATAATCACAGAGCAAGAGATAATTAGGTAGTCATATCTGTATTTGCTGCAAAGGAAATCGGAAGCGCTTTCTATTTCTTTTTATCTTTTCTTTTGCTTTGCCCTTTTTTTTCTTTTCTTTCGTTAATTTGTATTACCTTTTCATAGCTTCTTTATCCTTTAACAAAATTTATCTTAAGAGAATCCTGGGACTTGGAGCATTTTGTGCATTTAACATTGTACTAGCTAGATTTTCTCTCTTTCTCTCTCTCTCTCATTTAATCTTTACAGGTGACTATTGTGGTTTTAGGCAACAAATGTGATTTGCAGGAACAACGGCGTGTGGACCACGATATAGCCCAACACTGGGCAAAGGCAGAGAAAGTAAAACTGTGGGAAACCTCAGTTGCTGACCGTCGGAGTCTCATTGACCCCTTCGTCTACTTAGCCAGCAAAATGACACAGCCACAGAGCAAGTCCACCTTCCCGCTCAGCCGCAAGAACAAAAGCAGTGGTTCTGTGGATGGATGAAACCCATAGGTGTTGGACCCACTATTGCTGGTAAAAATGTATGCATGTATGGCAGGGCTGGCCTTGCCACAGAGCAGAAACTAGTAACAGATACCATATGAGGCACTTCTTTTGTTCCTATCTCTATATCATTTATTTTGTTTTGGTAGAAAGAACTCTCCAAATCCAAAATAGGCGTGTAGAACTTGTTCTCCACTTTTCACTTAAAATAATAATAATTAAAAAAGAATCAAGCAGACAGTACCTGCATATTTCCAGTACTAATGTATTAAATAGTAATCACAACACATTAAAGATTGGATTTTTAACATTCCTTTGCTCAGACTGTTTTTATTTTATTTTTTTACTATTTAAAGAACCCAGATTTTAAATCTGAAAATAGCTGTTAGGGGTATGAAGTTGTATTCTTGATTTGGAACCTGAAAGGCAGCATGGTAAAAATATCCAGCCTTCCCAGAAATATCTCTTAGGTTGTGGAAAAGTGAGAGATGGGCCAAGGATATAGCAACATGAGGAAGAATAATAATGGAATATTTCTTCAGTCAGTATTGCAGCCTTCCTGGCCAAGTTAATTCACCATTTTCCATATTCCTGAATTATCAGATTCTGAATGTTTTTTTAAGAGCTAACTGTACTTTTATAAGGAGACCAACTTATGGACAAGAGGAAACATAAAAATAGAAAATTGTGGCAAAGCACATTATCCACCAATAGAAATTAAGTTTGGGGACAATAGTTTTTAGTGATCTTTTATATATCATTAACTCCCTTGATCTGGATTTGATTTTGATTGTTTTGTGAATGTCTTTTCCAAACACTGTGACCTTCTGTTCCTGATCTGGATAACATGTAACAACTCATATAACTGATATCATGATAATATGGATTCAACTCAGAGTAAGGCTGTTATCCCATAATGCATTGTAAAATTATTCCTGTGTTAGTTGCCTATGAACTCTTAAAGTGCAGATAAAAACAGAGTCTACACTGCTCTAAATTGTGTAATATCAACTTTTATTGAATACAATACAGAACACAGTGTCTGAGTCAGAATAGATGACACCAATAAATAAAAAATGTATTTTAGCTTTCTCAACATCAATGTGAATATAATTATTTTTCCAGTTTTTCCAATGTAGATTAGGGAGAGAGGATCGGGAAGATAATTTAAACAAAGTTTTAAATTGGACAAAAATGGCATTGTAATTAGTTTAATAAGATAGTTATGATTATTGGCAAAATATTTGTTCAAAAATTTAAAGATAATTATTTTCCATTTAAGGACTTTGTGAAAGAAAATCATTTTGTTTTTTAAAAATTATGTATTTGCAAAAAGGAATATTAAAGAAAAGTATTAATCTATAAATGCCACAAAGTCAACAAATACAACTCATTGTTGGAATAAGAATAAAAATTGTGTTACATTGCAATACAGGTAGTCTTCAACTTATAACACAATTGAGCCCAAAATTTATGTTGCTAAGCAATACAATTAAGGGAGTTTTGGCCCATTTTATAAACTTTCTTGCTGTAGTTATTAAGTGAATCACTGCAGTTGTTAAGTTAGTAACACATGTAAGTGCATCTGGCTTCCCCATTGACTTTATTAGAAGGTCGCAAAAAGTGATCACTTGACTGCAAGACATTCCAATTCTTATAAATACATGTGAAAGTGTCTAAATTCTGATCATGTGACTGGGGATGGGATGCTGCAGTAATGGTAAATGTGAAAAATTGTCATAAATCACTTCTCAGTACTTTTGTAATTTCAAACAATCACTAAATGAATGGTTATAAATTGAGGACTACCTGTACTATATTCTGAAGTAATGCCCATCATACTTATGTGACTTACCTCGTAGCTAAATGTTCATATAGAAAAACCATGAGAATGTAATTTGCATAAAGAGATGTTGCAGAAGGAAATAGAGGGGCAGTGGGAGATACTTTATCTTCCCCCTTTATTACCACTTTTCTTTCATAACATTCCAGTTTTGTTTCCGATTCAGATCAGAGAAAATGTGTTTGTGCATAGATGGGAAATAATTAAGACCCAAATAAAGAACTAACATGTCCTTCCCTTCCAGCTATCATTTCTCACTTGGCAAACACATGCTGCAATAAAAAAAAAAAAAAAGTTGGCTGAAGCAACATGTAGTTTGTCTGTGTGCCAAGCTAGTTTATGGAAAACTCAGCTGGCGTGCATTTGTGTGGGCACATAGCAAGAATACCTTTGCATGCTTATCTTAGTACGTCAAAGATGGCATGTAGGGATCTGGTGTTCTATTCTGTAAGAGGTATAATGATTATCAATTGCAAACTTAAGCGAGACCACAAAGAGATCATCAAGGACTCTGGAAAACACAGATCTGAGCTTATAGAGACTAAATATAGCGAACTGATGAGACCAGGCATTGACCAGTGGATTGGCCCTCAATGTATTCCTTTGATAAGAATCAGTCAAGATGTTCATTGTCTGTTAACAATATAGATCTAAAAAGAACTCCAAACTGCCTTAGCTCCAAGGTCTGGGTTCAATAGATTAAGCTCTTTGTATGGTAAAATAACTTGGTTTGGACTAGGTGGAGCTGTTTTTGGAGCTTTCTTCCCTGGTGTTCATGTACATGTTTAAATAGAGTGCAGTGTACCCAAAAGCTATCCTAAACAAGGCTACTAGAAATAAATGGGAGCTGTCATTTATTCTATAGTTTTAGTTCACTGCAAAGAGATTGTATAGAATTTCTACTGCATTGATAGGTCAGTTCTTTCGCACTGACTCTTAACTGTGAGGAAATGCAACATCCTGAGGAGAATTCAGAGGAAAATTGTCTTTGCATATATACTTTTAGCTCTATAGCTTAACCTATACATTTTTAATCTATGGTTGTATTTTTTGTTGCAGTAAGCCTGCAACAGTAAGTAAGTCTGGTTTGGACTGCATTTGTTGTGCAAATACAACAAAATGTATTGCATTCAATTAAGCATGGCTCAGCTGGAAGTGTCTGTAAGTGGCTCATAATAAAGATCTATCCCCCCCTCCCCCAAGAAAAGTAACTAAAAAGATAAAATTGGGATGAAAAGGATCTTAGCGGAGAATCCCTCATTATGACTAGTTTTTAACAGCCAGAGAGAGATTTTCTTTTATGAAAGTACAATTTTAATGGTGTAAGCCACTGCATTTATCTCATCCAAGATTTGTACAGACCAGGCTTTCATCACTACAGTATTCTTTTAGTCAACTATTGGTTCAAAAGCCTTGTGTACATTGTTTAAAGATACTTCTCTTGGACCTTTTGTGATAGATGCCAACTGTGAAATTAATTGTTTATTGATCAAATTTGTACACTGCTGTAATCATGTAAGACTCCCAGTAGTAATAACGGATTTGCTGCATTAACTGCTGAAGAAATTGAAAAGTTCCCAAGGCATTTTAACCCGCAGTCCAATGCAGCCTGCAGATGAACTGCAGATATATCCCATCATCCACTACCATGTCAAGAGAACTGACAACTGTTTCCTCTTACTAAAGTATTTAATTTACGTCCTTTTTTCTAGTAGTTCAAGACAGTTTATGGACCATCCTTCCACCCTAATTTTCCCTAAAAGTGGCCTTTTGGGCTGAAAGTGACTGGCCCAAACTCCCTCAGTGAACTCCCATGGTCGAAGATGCCCCTGAATCTAGCACACGTTGCCCAACAATTTGAATTTATCAATCAAGCAACACAGGAGATCAAGTAAATTTGATTATCAAAATATTTTTACTTTTATTTCAACATTTTTATAATATATATGTGTCTGTGTATATATGTGTGT
>JAEANM010017862.1:0-12827 GCA_017656035.1 Myanophis thanlyinensis | reverse complement strand
AAATAAAATAAAATAAAATAAATAACGGCATTTCACTCATCCTTCTATTCTCTATGCTTCCTGAGCAAGAATAAAATGTGAAGATTCTCTTGCGGATATTACAGAAACAGTCCCTGGGAATTCAGAAGATTTGTTTTCAAATACTTTTCCTGAGCACTCAGATTGTTAGTTCCTGGAGATTATCATGTCTCCACAGTCAAGTTGAACATGTTAAAAGTGTTCAGAAGGGATCGTTTTCTTGTCCAGACTAAGCAGAGTAAGAGAGGTTATTCTCTACTTGACCCCTATCAACTGCTCAAAGAGTAGCCTGTAGAGGTATCCCCATGAGGAGAAAAAAGGTTGTTTGGAGATGGAAAATCCAGATGTAAGGTGTTTTTGTTTTGTTTTGTGAAAAGATTTTTGAAGAAAAGCCAAGGATTATATGAAACCCAGCCTCGGGCTATTTGACTTCAAATCAGAGAGTGATGAGTTCACAAAGACATTTGGCTGGACCGAGTTGTCTACAACATGCTAAGTTAGATGGTTCTGTTGAGGTCCAGTTCCAAGTTGGGAATAAAATGGAGGCCGATTGTTTATTGGTCAACAGAACGAACACACACATACGGCATGCAGTTCTGGGACAGCTGACCAAATGGAGTTGAGAGTGGGTGGGTTTTACACCTTTTGGATCCCTATGAGGTCACGTAGGGGTCACGGGTGGCTCTATAGGCAAAGAGAGAAATGGAAATCCTAGGTGTTTGTCTGAGCTAATCTTGTCAACCTTTGGCTGGTTGCTTATCTGGAGTTTCTGTCTGACCCAGTATTTCTAAATGGATTACCAAATCTGGATTTCTAAAAGCTGGCCTCCTCTGCTTGGGGCAGAGGAAACTGGGGCTCTGAGTTTCAGTCTCAATAATTTTTTTTTCCTCATATCTCCTTCAGGGGAAATATTCTATCCTGCCTTTTTAATATTCCCCAAAATATTTCATTCTCTAGGAGGGTGGGTGGGAGCTGACTTTCTACAGTTCCTCTGTCTGATCTGTAGGCAGCTCTTCAGAGTCTTCCTACAAACTCTATGCGGATACTTTCCAGGATCTGTAAGTGACATTTCCCCGCCCTACTTCTCTGCATTCATTTGCGGAAGAAACATAGCAACCTAAATTACAATAAGTTCTTGTCTTGTAACTGAGAACTGAGCCCACAGTATCTGTTGCTAAGCGAGACAGTTGTTCAGTGAGTTTTGCCCCATTTTTCTTGCCACCATTGTTTAAGCGAATCACTGCAGTTGTTAAGCGAATCTGGGTTCCCACATCGATTTTGCTTGCCATGACCCCAGGACTCTGCAACCATCCTAAATACCAATGGCCAAGTGCCTGACTTTTAATCACATCGTCGTAAGGATGCTGCAATGGCCGTGTGAAGCACCGTCACAACCGTCTTCTTTCAGCGCCACCGTAACTTCAAATGGTCACTAAATGAATGATTGTAAGTTGAGCCGTATATCTCAAGGGCTGTCTAGATCCTGGAGTTTGAAATCTCAGTTCCTTTAGAAGGCACAAGGAGAGAGATCCATCCAGAATTAAGCCAAATACCCATCATGATGTAATATGAAACTGCTCTTAAATGGTCCGTGCTTTTTACTCAGAGGAAGCATAGTTTTCGGGGGTCCTTTGCTTCCAGAAAGTCTTCTAAATTCAGAATGCTTGAGTTGCAAATACAACTTGGATTAATCTGAGAGGGGAGCAGGGGAAAGCTGTTCCGTGGAAGCTAGCCAGTGGCCATTTGTTTGCTTTGCTCACTCATTGTCTTTCTTTCTTTCTTTTTTTAAATGTTTCCTTACTAGCTGAAAGTAGGCCTTGGCTCTTTGCCAAACACCTGCATTGACACACTGACACACTTTCTCTCACCGTGGGGCTGAAATTAACAAACAGCTCTTAACACACATTCCTCGGGCCCCGGGTTTCAAGAGTCATAAAAAGACACATCTTTTCTCGGAAGTTACAAAGGCCAACTTTGACTTTCACCAAAGCTTGCCTTGACTGTGCAGCCAACCTTCTCATCGGATCTCTGGAGGCTCTTCTAACTTATAGCCCATTAAAAGGGTACTTAAAAAGTTAACTGTGGTTTCTTTTTACGGAGAGATATGCTATTAAGAGGAGCGGTAAATGAAAGAAGTGAGAGGTAATGGAAAGTTTTAAATCAGAAGTCATGCAACGGTAGAAGAATCCTGCCCAATGTGAAATAGTTCTAGGAACTTCTTCTCCAAACCATTGAAGGGGCACCAAATTGCCTTGCAATTCAAGGTAACTACCGTGTTTCCCACAAAATAAGACCTGGTCTTATATTTATTTTTTCTAACAAAAAAAGGCACCAGGTCTTATTTTGGGGGGCAAGGCCTTTCACTAACTACCTTGCAGCACTGGCACCGGAAGCCCCAATCAGCTAGAACCCACTGCTGGTCCACTTCTTCCTGAGTTCTGTTATCGGCTGCAGAAGGCTTTCCAGAAGGGCCTCTGGTGGCAAAATGGAGACTGGGGGAGGTGCACACATCAATCCGGAGCCTGTTTCTCAGCTGCAGAGGTCTTTCCTGAAGGCCTCTGACAGTGAAACAGAAGCCGGAGGAGCAATACATGCAAGCGGCGGCAAGTGGCCACAGAAGAAGTAGACCAGCAAGGCAAGGCAGGTGTCGAGGTATGTGAGACCTGATAAGTATGGCAGCTCCACCCCCTCCCATCCCCACCCTAGCTCAATTTCTACCTATGTGCCTCACCCTTGTAGCCCAGAATGGGCAGGGTCTTAATTAGGGCTGATTTTGTGGGTAGGGCTTATATTGGGCGCACGTGTAAAAAAATCAAGTTAGGACTTATTTTGGGGGTAGGTCATATTTTCCAGGAAACACAGGCGTTTCTTTCTCTCTTTCTTTCTTTTTTTAATGGTCTCTTGTATGGAGAGCGGACTAAAAAGAAGAAAAGAAAAAGGAGTTTGACCTGATATAAATGGTCTGTCTAGATTGCTCGGGATCAGGCAACCAAGGGCCATTTTGTCTCTTCTAAAGGCTAAAAAGCTGAACGTTAATCTGCCAGGCAAGCTCTGTATAGATTGTATGTTGTCCTGTGCTACTACTATTTTTAGCACAGGTAAGTTCTCGACTTACAGCGGTTCATACTGTATAGTGGCCATTACAAATTACAATGGCACCATTGTTACACCATTATTACAGTTACAACGGCACCGAAAAATGTGACTTACGACCCATTTTTCACAGTCGTGAGCATTGCAGCATCCCCACAATCACGTGATCAAAAATTCAGAGGTTTGTCAACTGATATTTATGACGGCCGCAGTGTCCCAGCCTCAGGTGATTTCCCCTTTTCTGACCTTTTGACGAGCAAAGCCAATGGGGAAGCTGGATTCATTTAACGACCGTGCGACTAACTTAACAACCGCAATGATTCACTTAAGAAATGTGGCAAGAAAGATCACAAAAAGGATCAAAACTCGCTTCACCGATGTCTCACTTAGCGGCTTAAATTTGGGGCTCAGCTGTGGTTGCTAATAAAGGGCTGTCTGTGTAGTAAGCAGCCTAGAATCTGATGAGCAAGCAGTCTAAACCCTATTGGGGGGGGGGATAAATAAAATTACACAACAGAGTCAGAAATGAGGAGATGGGGAACACAACCACTGCTTGCTCTCAGCTCCACTGACTGATTTCAAAGCCACTTCTAGGAACGTCACCCTTTAACAGGGAAGTTACTTTTCTTTGGTCCACACTAACTGGCCGGGCTTCTCCCAGCTTCCAAGCAAATCATTTTGCAATCTGAATTGGCCATGCCAAGAGGGCTACCATTTCTGCCTTCTTCCACACAAAGTATGTGCTTTGTAGTTCAACTCCAGCTCTTTGTTTCTAGGCTGAAATGTAAGGAGAAGGTGAACAGAGCTGGGGGACAAACCCTTCCATAGCAATTGTTCATTCCTTGCCCATGCATTCACTGTTTGCAGAAGAAACTTCCTCAAAAACCAAAATAAAAGCAAGCAAGCAAGCATTATCCTCAACTTGTCCGTAATTCCAACCTCCTTCTGTCAATTAGTTTGTGCATGTGTGTGTTTCTCTTTTATATATGTACTGTTAATGCATGTAATAATGGTGTATTGTATTTTTAAATTCTGATACTTGGTCTCTGGAGCATATATAAATAAATCATAATGTAACTAATGATGGTATACTGAAGTATAGAACACTGGATGTTGTAGATAATGTATACATGTATATTGTACTATATTTGAGTACCTCTGTCTATATGTTAATCATGTCTTATCACATTAGTGAAGTATATAATCCATATATTAATTTTGTCGCAAATATATAACACTAATCATTATCTAATACCATGTTATGGTGATACTATTTGTGCCTTTTATTGGTGAGAATGTACACGTGCAAAAGATGGAGTAAGTGAAACTCATTCAAAGCAGGACAAAAAGGCAGAAAGATTTACCCAGGAATATTTCAGTTAATGCTATCATATTATCATATACAGTTAATCATTAGATATGATTTCCAGATAGTGGATGAGACATTGGCACCCCATAAAAATACCAGGAGAATTGAAAAAGACCGCCAAATTAGGATTGGCAAAGCCACCTTTTGAAGGTTTTTTTTAAAACCTTTCAATTATAGTCCTTTAGAGTCATCACAAAGGTTAGATAAAGTGGCTAATCCTCAGGGCCCAATAACTGTATGAATACATGATTAAATTGGAATGTTGGGGTTCTGATTTTATAAATTTTGTAATTTTTAACTATAATTTTCTTAGGAACTATTGTTGTACAACCAGAGCCAGTACTTAATGAAGATAAAGATGACTTTAAAGGACCTGAATTTAGGAACAGAAATACTGCTAAACTAAAACCAGAAGCTCAGAAGAAGCGAGGAGGTAAATGCATTATGAATTACGTTAAATTCCATCTTTAAAATGTTCTGCATGGTCATTACTTTGTACATATTGTATGTTGGTTTTCAGTGCCTTCTGATTTCTTAATAGGCACAATAGGTTAATAAGAATTACAGTAGTTGTATTGCTGTCTGGCACTTGGGAGTTAGGGCAGGCAATCTAATACTCCAACGATATACGAAGATCATAAATTATTTTCTGGCCCTGCCATTGACAGCTGCTAGAAATCAGCATCATACTTCCTTTACATTTTGAAGTGAGAACAATACAAAAAAGATAATCTAAAATAATCTAAAAAGCAAAATGGTCCAGTTGCTCCAAACTAACTCAAGTTTAAAAAAATCATGTCTCTGTTCACCTTTATGATACATCATCTCCCATTCTGCATCATTTAAAAAAAAAAACCAAAAATCTCAATGTGCAGAAACTTAGTATATCTGGTGTTGATTAAGAAAAAGCTATCAAGAAAAGATAACTATTTTATCAGCTGCTTAATGAACTTCTAGGGAGCTAATTGCTGTTAGGAAGTGTGTATTGGATGGTGTAGTTTCTTATGCCATATAAAAGATTTTAATGGGGTGCAAATGTTTCTTGGAGAAGAAGTTCTGATGTACAAAACAAATTGAGCATAGTTGCTCACTAATTGCTTGTTCTTGCCACTTAAAGGAAGGACCAGCTGCCACAAATCTTTGTTACTGTCCTGTAATACAGCTCAGTGTGTGTGTAGAATATGCAACCTGAGAAAGTTGTGTATGGACTTGGTGAATTAGAAATGTTTTGTGAATTACAAAACTAACTATGACACTGATGCACAATTCTCATGCAAATGGAAATCAGGCAAATCAGCAGAACTGTATGTAGGCTTGAAATTTTGATACATAAATATTATTTTGAAAATGTGAAATACATTCTTACTTGGAAGTTGAAACTTCTTATTTTTGTTCAGTTTGGGATCTTTCTTAAAAGCTTGTTAATCCTATTGTCTAAGTCATATAGCATTTATATGTAAATGTTTATAACATTTATCCTTTTATTTATATTAATTGTAAATTATAATTTAAAAGCTATTATATGGTTGATACCTGTTTAGAAATGTTTATATTATGATACTGAATTACAACTATAAAAGTGTTAACTTAAGTGTAGGTAAATGTCTTGAAATGGAAGCTAATTTTTTATCTTGTAAAACTTTAACAGTATTTTTCTACATGCTTTGTAATAACCTACCATTCAGTGTCTTCCACGTGCTTGATAATATGACACAAATTGTGCCATAGGCACAAATAATCTCTTTTCAAATTATACTAGATAAAATGTGTTAAAATAATATTTTACTGAAAAGTTGAAGAGCTTCTAACATATTCTCTCTCTCTCTCTCGTAGAGGAAGGGCTTCATGGAATTGTTAGCTGTACAGCTTGTGGTCAGCAGGTGAATCATTTTCAAAAAGATTCTATATACAGACATCCAACATTGAAAGTTCTTATATGTAAGGTAAATACATTTATATATTCTCTTTCTAGCTCTCTCTAAGCACCGGCATTCTCATGAATATACCAATAGGCTGAAGATAAATTTATTGAAAATCGTGTGTGTATGTACTCAAGCACTGATTTTTGTCTTCTGTGGTTTATAAAAGTATCTCTTTAAACTTGTCTCATGAAAATATGGATTTTGGAATAAGACAAAAATACTTTTGAAACAAGAAAATATCAATAGTTAGTGTAGCATCTAGGCAGTTACTGAAGATCTTTCCATCTCTGGTCAAAAGAGACCTGATGGGGAGAATGCATGTTCCATTTTTTTCCAAAATGTTTTAGCCATATTTCTCCGACAGAAATCAGGAACGTTTCTTTTATTGTTTTTTTTTGGGGTGTGGGAGGAGAGAAGGCCCAGGGCATTATGGTTCCAGATAAATTGGTGGTTAAAAAAAAAGCTTTTACTTCCAAATAAGTCTTTTCAGGACCTTCTTAGATAATAGCTTCCTAATTTCCCTACAGTATCCCTACTTTTTAAAAAGCTACTCAGTCAGGACTCAACATTGTAATTCAGTACTGTAGTTCAAGAACCAGTGAGTTGCAAAAAGCTTATTAGATACTACCCACTGCCTCCTATATTTAAGAGAAGCTCATCTCAAGACTCTTCTGGAAAAAAATGGGGTAATCAGCCTAAGATATCACTTACAAGATCACAAGGCACCTTCACAATAAGTGTTAATGCTGGATCCTCTGCTGTCCTACTACTAGTTGGAATGGGCAGCAGCCACTCACTGAACCACCAGTCCCAATACTGTTGAGGAGCTGTGTTGGTTGCCACTGTGTTTGTAAGTACTACAAGTTTCCTGTCAGCCGTTAATATCCTTCATGCTACTTTTCACGATAATTTTGGCCCCCTTCCATCTTCCTACAAAGTTTAGTGGAAAGGAGCCCAAGAGTGGGTATTTTCAGCAAGGGGCCCACCCTGCAGTCCCCAAGCAGAAAGGGCCGTCCCCAAGCAGGGAAATATCCCAAATCTTATGGTCTTCCATTTCAGGAATCCTTGTGGAATCATCAACACCAGACTATTTATAGAAATTAGATTACATTTCTTCAATATTGAATTACATCTCTGTTTATGCTTATACAAACAAACACAGGCATACACAAACATACATACACATTTACTGTAATACACACCAACTTATACACTATATATTAAATATACAGGTTGAACCAAAAGTCAGTCTACAGGCCGATCACAATATGCTTTATTAATTCTATTTTTTTTCAGAGATAATGTTACTATATGTTAGCAACCATAATTAGGACCAGTAAGTCAGTCATTAAGTGACACAGCCACTAAGTGGAAAATCACCTGACTGTGATTATACTTATGGTTTTACTTCAGCTTTCCTTTGGTTTACAGTGTCAGAAGTGGTCGATGTTTCTGGAGCTCAGTTCACAAAGAAGCCAGACTAAAGGACAAAGCTTAGAGCACTTTCTCCTAATTCTCCTGCCTCTGGAATGCAGGGCACTGGGATAATTAACAAGAAGGGAATGAATGTTTGTATTTACAATCATTGGAGAGGAAGAGATTAAGCAGGAACACAATGGAGAACAAACATTGAAAGCAGTGCACAGTGCGCTTGAGCCTCCAACCGCAAGCTGTTTAGGAGGGAAACAAAGTCTCAGCAGTTACAGGCAGCAGTTGCCAGCTGTCTAGTTAACCGTCATAAAGCTGAGCTTAACTTGTGTTGCACTTTTTGGGGAAATGCTGCACTGCAGAGAAAAGCAGTCCAGGGAGAGATTGCAAGGAGGGAAAAGAAAAAAGGATCGGGTATAGGACAATTTGATACTGTACTGACTGTAACGGCAAACACATGACTGAGAGACACAGTTGCCTGAAGCAGTCACTAAGCAAGGTCTTCTGTATTTAGGAATATTCAAAGGTCATGCATCAAATGAATAAAGAAGTGTTTCGAAGAAAATGATAATCCAAACAATGTAATTTTAAATAATAAATTGCCTATGGAATGTAACTTTGGGCCATAGTTATGTATAGTATGGTAGGATGGGGATGTAAACTAGAAGCCAATTTGACTGAAACAGTGTATACATTTCATTAAAAAAATTCAGCTAAGTTCTTTCTGGTGTTAGTGGAGAAATAATATTGTAAATTACTTTGGAGCAAAATTTGTGTTTTATATTTGATTGCAGCGATGAAATAAACAAAAAAAAAGATACCTCAGTGTCCTAAAAAAAGCAAATTTGTCTATAAATAAGAATGCTGTTAAGCAATATAACCCAGCAATTTAATTAAAAAAATGCTTTTTCTTGATAGACTTGCTTCAAATATTATATGAGTGATGATATCAGCCGTGATGCAGATGGAATGGATGAGCAGTGTAGGTAAGTGTATAAAATTGCCATCATTTAATTAAATCTGATAAACTGAATAGATGTTGCCTCGCTTTGTTTAAAGTGTTCAGAAAGTAGATTGCTTCATCTTTTAGGGAATAATACAACCAATTATTTACAAACCACCCCCACCCCCCAAAAAAATAGGATTTTGCCAATATTAAAGGTTTGTTAATAATGCCCATATGGAGTTGATGTATTAGATTTAGTAAAAACATGCTCCTACAAAAGTTGTTAATTGATCTTTAAAATTGATCTTTAAATAGGAGAAATAGTTCACCTCGTTCACTTCACTTTTTATTTCTATAATTTTTATGATTTAACTTGCATTTAATCTAAATAAAATACAGAAGTCACCAGAGAACAATTGAGGGGAAGTTAATAAGTTTTGGGATGCCAAGGTTTTTATAGTGTGAGACAAAGTGCATCAGTCCCATTGAACTCATGATTTGAGAACAGTTCTGAATTTTCAGTCACATTACTTACTGGATACCTCTAGGGTATTTGGATTAATGCTAATTTGGCTTTCCTGTGCTAGAAAATGGAGATAGTCTTTATCTTTTGAAAATAATATAGCTCCTTGTATCCCAGTCTTATTGTATGATAATGAAAAACTTCTGTCATTTGTTTATGGGAACATATTTTAAAAATGTTAAAACTTTAATTTCAGATGGTGTGCTGAAGGTGGAAACTTAATTTGCTGTGACTTTTGCCATAACGCATTCTGCAAAAAATGTATATTGCGCAATTTAGGCCGAAAAGAGCTGTCAGCTATAATGGATGAAAATAATCAATGGCATTGCTATATCTGTCAACCAGAACCTTTGCTGGACTTGGTCACTGCTTGTGATAGTGTATTTGAAAATTTGGAACAATTATTACAGCAAAATAAGAAGAGAATCCGAGTTGACAGTGATAAAAGTAAAATGTATGATAATTCCCTTAAATATTCTTCAAAGAAAAATAGTTCAAATTGTAATGGAGAAGAAAAGAAACTAGATCATTCATATTCTGGTGCTCTAACTTATTCTTATAAAGCATTAATGGTGCCAAAAGTACTGCTGAAAAAAACAAAAAAGCTTGCTGAAACCACAACTAACATGAATGCTAGTTTTATAAAGTTTCTCAAGGAGGCAACGGAAAATTCTGAAATAAACAGAACAGTACATATACGTCAGCTGAAGGCTTTTAAATCTGTGTTAAATGACATTAGAAAGGCTCATGCAGCATTGGAGGAAGGTTTGAACCTGGAGATTCAAACTCTGGGTGCTAAATTCAAACAGAAACATACCAAAGAGAAGGAAGCAGAAATTAAAACGAGTAACAGTGAAATGAAAAGAACAGAAGGAAAAGAATTCAAAGAAACTAAAATTGTGTCGGAAGCCAACGAGCCTTCCAGCGATCAGAGTGTGCCAACGACAGAGCGGATGGGAAACAAAAAACTCAACTGTAAAGATAAAAAGTCTGGCAAAAGTGAAGAGCTTCAATATAAACCTAATAACCTTGAAGCAACAGATATGGACATTGTTTCTGTTCCCTCATCTGTTCCTGAGGATATTTTTGAATCCTGTATGGATGTGCAGAAAGCAGGTGCACAGAGTATTGTAAACAGAACAGAACAGGTTTCAGTAAATACTAATAAATCTAAAGATAGTAAAGGTGGGACTAAGTTGGTACATTCTCCCAAAGTTAAGAAGGAATTGGTTGTAAAATTGACACCAGTTTCCCTCTCCTGTTCTCCTGTGAAACCCGAGGATCCAGATGAAAAACTGGAAAAGGGAGAGGACAAAGAAGATGGAAAAGAAAATTGTAGTTCTGAATGCATACCAGAAAAAGATTTCCTTTCACAGGGAGAAGACCTCAGAAGGTCTCCACGAGTTAAAACTACACCTTTAAGGCGTCCAATGGACAAAAATGCCTTGACTTCTAATTCTGAGGAAGATAGCAACGAACCGTATAGTGAAAAGTATGGCAGGAAAACCTTGCAGTCCAAAAGGAAAAAAGACAAGCCAAGTTCTCCGAGCAGCCCTGTTTGCAGTCCTCAGTCAAACAAAGGGCTTACTATGGACCAGAGTTCTGATTCTGATGAGATGCCTGCTGTTCTCCAAGAGGTAGCCATGATGAGTCAGAATTCTTCAGATCTTGATAGTAGCAATGAAGTATCCAAGGATGTGCTAAATACATTAAAGAAGCAAATGGTGAAGGAGGAGAATGGAAAACGAAAAAGAAAAAGTTCTAGTTCTGGTTCAGATTTTGATGCTAAGAAAAGTAATTCAAATAAAGATTTAGGTGCTGCTAAAAAGAAACGCCAGAACTCCTCAGATTCTTCTAATAATGATTCCGAATTGGAAAGAGACAATACAACAAAAACAGAGCAAACAAGGAAAATTACAAAAGAAACTCCAAAGAAAGAGAATTACGTTTCTGTGGAAGAGGAATTACCTAAAAAAGAAACGAGAAAATCAAACCAGAAGCAGCAAAATGAATTGCCCAGTGAAGTGGAGGATATTTTAATTTCTGACAAGGAGAAGGCAGGCAGTTCTTTGGAAGACACACCTGGTAAAGAGGCCTCTGTTAAAGAAAAGCAGGTGCAAGATTTCAAAGAGAGCGCATTGAAAGGAAAACAGAATGTTTCATCTAGAAAAGACAATAGTGGCACTTCAGGCAAGCAACGCAAACCAGGAGGAAAAGTACGGGATTTATCTTCTGATGATGCAGGATGCTCCCCAAAGCAAGAACAAAGTGGCGAGTCCTCGGATGAGATCAAGAAAGCCAAAAAAGGAAAAGAAAAAAGCACGAATGAGAGAAAGACCTCTGAGAGGAGGCAAAGTGATTCCTGTTCTGAAACGGAGAAGCCTTCTCCAGAAAAAGAAAGCTCCAGTGCTTCTGGAAGCAGCGGTAAAAACCAAAAAACACTTGAAGGAAAAACAGGAAGGAAGTTAAGAGGGAGAAATTCTAAGAAACTCCAAGATAATGTTTCAGATGCTGAGAAGTCTCCCCCAAACGAAGTGGAAGACAATTTAAATAAAAAGGGAGAGAAGGCTAAAGAAAAGAAGAAAAACCCTAAAAGGAGGAATTCAAAAAAAGCAAGAGGCGAATTCCTGTCTTCTTCTGATGAAGATTCCTATGAGGAGAAAAAGAACAAAAAGAGAGGGGCTGCCAAGAAGGGAAATGGCAAAGAGACAGGGAAACCTGAGTTTAAAAAAGCCAAGGACACATCCGTCAGTGCTGCTGCCACGTCATCCTCATCGGATGAAGCTGAACATGAAAACTTGGATTCAGCGGGCGAGGAAAGCAGCGATGAGCAGAAAATGAAGCCAGTAACAGAAAGTTTGTTGGTGGACAGAAAACCGGGATTTTTTCAGTCTTCAGGTGTGCAAATGATTACATCTAAACTTTTGTTTATTATTTCTTTAGAGGAAAAAAAATTCTATATGTTTTGGAGCCTAATCCATACATTTTACTAATTTCTTGAAGATTTTCATTTTTAGGGTGCTTTGCATTTAGGTTTCAAGAATGTTATTTGGGTTAGCGCTAAATTGCCTGTCTTGTTGATATGACTGTTAAAAAGAAGAAAGTTAGTATAATGGTTAAGGCAGGTGCCTTCTGGAAGACCTTTTTTTTCCTTAGGCGGATTAACTGTTCAAAATAAAATTGGATTTAAATATAAAGGTTCCAGCATTTTCAGCCAGCCATTAACAATGCTGACTAGAAATTCTGAAAGCTGAAATTTAGGTACATGGAGGAAATGCCAGGGTGAGAAAATTCACCTGGAATGATACTGTTTAAAACTTTCAATATTTTTCTCTCAATATTTCTGTTTTCTGCTAAACTTTGCCTTGATGTATATCTACCATCATGAAAAAGGAGAAAGAAAAATTTAAAAATACTTGTAGCTCATTGGCTGAATCAAAGTCTAATAATAGTTGTGTTGCTTAGAATAGACTTTTTATAATCCTTGAGAAATGTTCAACCTATTTTGTGTGTGTGTGTGTGTGTGTG
>JAEANM010017861.1:0-12827 GCA_017656035.1 Myanophis thanlyinensis | reverse complement strand
ATAAATTTTGTTTTAAAATGGGGAAATATTTTTATGAATTTAAAATTGTTTTAATATTTAATCAGCCTACTAATTTACTTAATTTTAAAGTGATCTTAAATTTGTATTATTGTACTGTTTTATCGGCTGTTCACCACCCCGAGTCCATCGGGAGAGGGGCGGTATAGAAATTTAATAAAATTAAAATTAAAATAATTTTCTTCAGATCAATAAGATAAATGTCATCTACAAATGTATAGTATGTTTTTGCACACTGCACTTAGAAGGACATGAAATGGTGATATGATTGCTCTGAGTCTTCTTCTATCTTATATTAAAGTGAAAATTACACCCAGGATCATTACATAAACACTGAACTATAGCATCCAAATAATCACATGATAACTAGTAAGCTGTTTTTGCCAGCCACTAGCAATACAACTTCTATACACCTGTGAGTCAGTTCTGAATGAGTATAAATGAGGTGAGGCAGTTGTGCATATTTTGGGACAATTGCTAAGTCTGCAAATGTAGGCAGACTTAGCACTTAGTCTTATATAGCACTTAGTCTTATATATCGCTTCACAATATGGTTTATACAGGGTCAGCATATTGCATATTGCCCCCAACTATCTAGGTCCTCATTTTATCAACCTCAGAAGGATGGAAGGCTGAGTCAACTTTGAGCTGGTTGAGACTCAAACTGCCAAATTGCTGGCAGTCAGCAGAATTAGCCTGCAGTACTTCATTCTAACCATTGCATCACCACAGCCCTGTACTTAATGAACTCTGTCAGGTCCCATTATTTATACCAGATATTATACCTGTTTAATTCTCATGGAGTTATTTCAGTAAATTTTAATAGATTACAGTGGGATTATAAAATGGAGTAGGGATGCTTGCAGACAGTTGTTTTGGGCTATCAGTTGAATGATTGTATAGGCATTTTGTTTTTGCTGTACTGTAATATATATTTAATGGGGAAGAAACACAGACAAGATAAGATAGATTCCAAGCCAAAAATATGAAACCTATGTTTCATCTTGTATAAAATTCTGCAGTTAAACTGCAGTTAAATGATAAAAATTTCATCTGCAAGCACCATGAATTATCTTTTCATACTTCTTTCTAGGCTGAAATGGTCTGGTATACTTTTCTCCCAAGATATTTGATATTTTTTTAAAACTTGCCATATTGAGGATCTTTATGCACACAAATATGCCTTGGATGTGTAGTCTCATTGCTCTACAAAACCCCCCTGTAAAATTAACCCTTATGAGGTCATATTTAATTAGAATTATTCAAATCAAATTCAAATTTATTGGTCACATACACAATCATACATGGTACGATATTCAGTTTTACCCTATTCCGTTGCATCACATTTTGGATTGTTAACCATGTGATTCTCTTCTAGCCCTCATTTATGAAATCGTGAAGACTCCTTTACCCCGGAAGAGGGAGGGTAAGACAGCCATGATCCTGGATTCATTCCAAAAGCAGCGGCTCTCTATACTTGCCCACCAAACCTTAAAGGAACAGCAGTCTTCACTATTCAAAGTTACTTCTGGTAAAGAATTTTTGGGTATTATTTATAAAAGTTATAACGGTTATTGATAGCCACCTTTAGGCTACTGATTAATACCTTAAAAGAATAAATTGCATTTTTAATTTATAGGCAAAACTAAAGAAAGTTTCAAAAAAAATGGGTAAACTGTCATGATCTCCCAATTTCTTACCAAGATGGAGATATTCTTTAAAAAAAAAAAAAGAATTGGGAAGAAATAAAAATGGGAGAATTGGCTTGAAGTCTGCACAGACTTATCTGTTTTCCCCAAATCAAAGGCAATTAGAAAAGATTACTATTCTGCTCTGTATATTTTTATGCTATAAGATAGGATTCCTGAGTATGCAAAGCCAAAGGTATTAATTATTCAGCTAATGATGGAAAATACCCTTAAAGAAGTATGGGGTATTAAGCATCGTGTCTGGTCTTGCAGGTAGAAATTGGAGGCATTCATCAAATCCCTTTAGGATAACTCTTTTTACCCCACATCTTCCTGTGACCAGATTGTTTGCGTTTTGAATTCTCTCCCTTAAAATAGAAAACAAATGATGGCTAAAAGATTTGGAAGGTAATTTTATTCCTCCTTTCACTACATTCATTTGGCCTTCTGCTGTAGCCATACCTTTGTTCATCTCTGTGCCTATGCTTTCTCTCCATTTCCGTCCATGTAGAATTGTGCTGTCCCCATTTAATGACAAACAAACCATTCAGTCCAAATGGATATGCCAGCCTTTCCTGCACCAAGGAGCTTATAATGGGACTGAAAAGTAAACTTTTAGACTTATAAATAAAACATGTAAGGTTTGAGCTATGTGCCAAACTGATCTGTAGCATCTGTGAATATAAAAAATTCAATATTCTTATTTACAGTGCTAAAGACAGGATTTGGCATAAGAAGTACACACTGTATTTAAAAGTGAATATAGACACACTTTAAAAAAATAACGAACAAGAAAAATCAAGAGCCCTGTTGAATGTCTGCTTGGTTTTCACAAGGCTTAAAGCTTTCTACCACTACAGCACCAAAGGTGAAAATCTGACTAACCTTTAGAGTAATCTATTATGTATTATTATATTATGTCATACACAAAATAGAATTTAGGCTTCAGACAAACCATAAACTGCCACATGGGTACTATTATTGACCACTGCATAAAGAACCAAGCCAAATTAAAGTGCTTGTTGCATGGCAGTTTATCTTAGGCACATTGCAGTATGATGTTAATACTGACAGCCTTGAGAATCTGATAAACAATTGGTAGTTGCTGATAGTCTAAATTGAGCAGATGGGGAGGTAGAATCTTAGAAAGAAAGAAGGCATTGACAAGTTCATACTTTACAAATGAAATGGTGGACTTTCACCATGATCTAATGCAGTGATGGAGAACTTAGGACATACATGTCAAATGTGACACATCATGTTTTGGGTGACATGCCAGCATTCACCAACATTCAATAATTATTCTTGAAAACATTGCACCATTCTTGTGCAATTTTTGAGGCTGCAGCGATCATGTAAGAATGGTTACAGAGGATGTGGAAGAGCATTCTCTGAAGCCACTTCAAGAATGAAGGCAGCCCAGAGCAGCCTCAAGTAGGCTGCAGGATCCTGTCAACAGAAAGAAAATACTGATGGTAAGAAGCACATGGTACAGTAGATCCTTGGGAGTGCTGGCCCATGATGCATTGTTCCCCAAGACTCACAGGCTTTGGGGCATAGTGCAAGGTTTTCTTTTTCAATAGCCCTGGTGATGAAATCAAAGCCCACCTCTTGACTTCAGGCCCGACCTTTGTCTGCTGCTAAGTGTCATTGTTCAAAGTAAATGGAGGGGAGATAGAGAATTGATTGTCTTTTGTTTGGGTGTGGGATATGACACATCAGCAGAATCAAATCAGACATGTTCCCGATTTTTCACACGCCAAGCCCAAAAGGTTTGCCATCACTGATCTAATGTATGCTCAGTTGGAAATAAGCTTCACCATATTCAATAAGCTTATTATAGGTACATGCTCATTGATTGCAATTATGATTTACAAACCATTACCCTCCCAAAAAAATAGATATTTGGGGAAGCTGTTATAGGTAGAGAAGCACTGGAACATTGGAGTGGGTGAATTCAGTGCAACATAATCCTTGCATTGCCTGTTCTTTAAATATCAGAATTGTTTGCTCGCTGCATATAATTATGTAGCCATGCATTGCTTTGGCAAGTATCGGCCCAGATGCAGGCACTCAATAGAGTCTGGGGCAGGGTGAGTTATGCCTTGTTCCCTGATGTTGAATCCCTGTGTTATGATTGTAATTGGGTTTTATTTTTGTTCTTCCTGCCATTCAGTATTACTGTTGATGGTGTCTGAGTTTATTTTTTATAATTATCAGATACTTTAAAATCTTATAGTCCTCTGTGATTAAGATGACCCATAAGTTCATTAAATTAATGAATGAACAGTTTCCTGGGTTTTTCAATAAAGCTCCTGATTGTTATATAAGTATCTTTTTATGTCAGTTTTTGAAGACTAGATTGGGGGTTTTGTGCTGAATTGCCCCTGCTTTCTTCCTCATGTTCTATTCTGTTCTGTTCTGATATCAGTAAGTAGTATTTTAGGCTTAAACTTTCTCTTTCCCCCTTTTTAAAACAGATGAGGAATTAGTACCAGAAGCTCCACTCCCTTCCTTGTTTGGCCAGAATAACAAGGCTTTGTTAAATCACCTAAAGAACAGACGTCCTGTTGGTCCCATATCTAATGATCAGATACTCCTCACTGTCAGTACAGTGCACCATGCCTTTCAAAATGATAATGTCAGTGCCAATATGGCATATAATGTGAACATTAAAGATGCTTGGGAACCTGTTCAGCCCAAAAAAGTACAGTCTAAACAAACTATATCTTCTCAAAGTTCAAAGTACAAGGCAATAGATCTAGCAACCCAAGTAAAACAACTAAAGGCTGTTGGTGTCACTTTAGGTATGGAAAAGATTTCCTTACCTTATGAAACCAAATTACTACAGCTCAACACAAAAAATTCTTTGCTTGGGAGTACTGTGAAATCCTTCGTTCCTCCCCCCTCTATCACACGTTGCAAGTCTTGCAGCAACTTGTCAAGAAGAAAAGTTTATTTTAAGACCTCATCTCCAGCTGCTGAGAGTAATATGATTGGTGGCTTTACAAGTTCAGCTGAATCCATCAAAATACCACGAATGAAGATTGCCCAACCTGATACCAATGTGAGTTCAGGGCGCCGAAAAGTTTTCCATGCTCTTACTGCAAATCCTTATCGTTATAATTCTGGGTTCCAACTTCTGACTACACAACAAATGAAAGAATATGAAGAAGCTAAGATTGCAGAATATCAGGCAACCAAGACACAAGTTATTGCAAATAGAGATAAGGTGTGTAAAAATGCTTGGGTGAGGAAAATTAAAGGTCTTCCTATAGATGATTTCACTAAGGAAGGCAAAACTGCTGCCCCTGAACTTGGAGATAATGTTTTTATTTAAGGCTAATTTTTTAAATACATCTGACAAACCCTGAAAAACAAATGCAAAAATTCCAACCCATGTACTGTTGATTTTCTCTGCTGGAACTTTGTCCTATTTCTCTCTTTTGGGAGACTGTGACAAACTTGACAAACTGTACTATATCAAACAATTAGACCTTTGTTCTCAAAAATTGGAACTCTTGCTTTTCCAAAATAACTTCAGTTTGCAACATTTGTATTTTATTAAAGTTCCTGTTCAAGAAGGTTTATTAACAAGATTGATAATACCTTTTATAAATTTTGCTTCATAAATTATATGTGTGTATTCCTGAGGTATCTTACTTAGCTGATACCTTAGTGTAACTGTTTTACTGTGTAATTATTATAGTTATCAAAATTATATGTTTACAAGATATTTTTCAAAATTTGAAATTAGTAGTGTTTGTTTTGTACAGTGCTTTCTTATGGAGTAAGTCAGTGTTTTACAGATTTTGTTCTTAACTGCAAAATAGAATAAAGATGAAATCAAATGCTTTTATTTATAATTTGCACAAATGACACAGGTGGGTAGAAGTACTGTACATGTTCCCAGACAGAAAATTGTAGCAAGTGACCCTTTTCTTCACATAAAAAGCTCCTTGGGAGCAACTAAATCACACTTTCCATAATACCTTTTCATTAGCCTGAGGGGAGAGGCAAGCTGTTATGAAAAAGTAGGAGCATCTGCAGGCTCTTGTTGCATTTGTTAAAGCTTTGCCCCGTTGAGCCATGCATGCAATCAAAAATTGAGTACACATTCAAAAATTTGGTAGGACTTGGGACACAACACTGCAGTGCACATCACTCTGAGCCATTACATGCTGGTCAGAAGGAGAAGAATGACCGCAAAAATAGCAATTGGGTGAAAAAAAGGATGGGCGGCATTGAAGCTAAAATATTAGTCTGCATTGAGAGATCCAGGATATCATTTACATTTTCTTAGGTCACCCAATCTCACAGACTAGTTGGGGCACAGTGGGGATGGGAGATGGAAGGAGCAAATGCTATGAATACTGTTTTGAGAAAAATAAGATGGAAGTTAAACATTTTATCAAGGGTCCTTTCTATCATCATGTGGCCCCAAATAAAGTAATGCTGAGGCTGTTGGCAGGAATGATTAAATCCCAGCTTAACTGCCTTAGCAATCACTACAGTTTATGATTCTATTCCTCGCATTTAGTTTAATTTGACTACATTCCTCAAAACTGGAAAGAACTTCAAGTTATTCAAATTCAGGGATTTTGTCTGCAAATCATGCTTAAGAATGTTAAAATCATGTGTTTTGGAAGAATGAAGCAAATTATTTGAGAGCAGCCATGGACAGAAAAATATATAATGGGGAGGAGTTACATTATTTTTGAACCATATAATTATTTATAGTAAATATTTAAAGGCAAATTTATTTTCTCATGTTTCACAATTATGGGAAGCCACACATCCCTCCTAGAATATTTTGAGGAATATTAGAAAAGGAAGAATATTATATATTAAATGAGAAATGGAGAAACGTAGGGTGGTGGTGGTTTTAAGGCAGGAAGCAGTCTTTCCTTAATAGCTCTCAGCAGATATTTTGTTCCCATTAAGAAAGATTGGGCCAGCCTAATTCAGAAACCAACCCCAGTCTCCCTGACCCCAAGCAGAAACTGAGGGGGCCATCTTTTAGAAATGCAGATTTGGTAATCCATTAAAGACAGGATATTTTGAAACAAAGGCAGAATGGTAGGATTAGAACAGGGTTGTCAAACTCTCTGGTTGGCGGGCCTGATACATCACGCAATGGCCACCCCATGCCTGATTTAGTGAAGGGGGAAAAAGTGATACATCACGTGACACTGCGAGTTTGACATTCCTGGATTAGAAACAGTCCAGAGCAGTCCAAAGCCCCTTCATTGCACTACCCCCAGAGCAGTCCAAACTTCACCTGGGAGCTCAGATAAATAAGGCAGAGGTTAACCAGATTAGTTCAGACAAGCACCTAAGATTTGCATTTCCTCTTTTGCCTATAAAGCTACCTATGACCAATACATAACCTGATAGAAATCTGACAACAGCCAATAGAATATTGAAGGACTTGTTCTTGCACAGGAATAAGAAGCTCCAATACACAATACAAAATCCAAATAAGGTATAACCCCTCCTCCCCACACACACTCAACTCCATTTTGTCAGCTGCCCAGAATCTCACACGGTTGGTGGTTCTGCTTCATTAATAAACCATCTTTCCAATCAGCCTCCATGTTTCCAGTGTCTCCCGGCTTGGAACTGAACCAGATGGATATTTCTTCCAACATGAGTATGCAGTAGATAGTACACGCAAAAATATCATCAGCATCAGTGGATGTCCTACAAAAAAACTTACATTTATTCAGTAGATTATAGTAGATAAGTCTTGTCCTGTTCCACATAACTTTTTAACATTGTTAAAAAATAACGTTTAAATACTTAACATTCACTATTGTATTGTTATAACAAAACAATGGTTTTTATTTTGCATCATTACTCAGATCTTTCACAGAAAGAGACACCCATTTCTCAGCTTTTTTACACCAAAGATAATGGTTTGGGATCTAAAATATGGAACAAGGTTATTATAGAAAAAGACAAAAATAAGTTGTTATATCTGTAAGTGTCCTTGGAGATTGTAGGGACTATCAATCCAGCACTTTAAATATAGGCAGGTGGATTTTTATCAGGGCCCTCCTCCCATATTGTTAAATGTTCAGTGCTTTCTTGGTACTTTGCAGCAGAGAGAGAGAGAGAGAGAATGTTTCTAAATCTGTATGTTGTTAGTTGCGAAGTTGCGTCCAACCCATTGCGACTTCATGGACAACGTTCGTCCAGGCCTTCCTGACCTCTACCAATTCCCAGATGGTATACAGATGGTAATCTGTATACTTGGTTGTATTTAAAATACTGATGAAATCAAATCTTGGCATCCTACCGCAAATCCCATACATCTGCAGGGAAGGGAGGGAGATTGGTTTAAGAAGAAAAAGTTGCTGCCAATCGGAAAACAACCAGCCTGGAGACTGTACAAAGCTCCAGAGTAAAATGGAAACAATCTTTATTGCATTATTTAAGGAGCAATCTGTTTCCAAAAATCTTGCCAGCAAAATTGCAGGGTCTTGTCCAGGCAGTTGCCAGGAGTGGAGACTGACTCAAAGGCATACTTCTCTCAAAAAAGTGCAGTGTTAGGATGAATCCAGAAATGGGCTCAGTTGCAAGACTGTGATACAGATACAGATCTAGTTATGGAATGATGCAAAGCCTTGATAAGTGACTTCATACTGCTCTTCCGTCAGTATAATTGCTGGTTCCTTCAAATACATAGAAGCCAAGCTCCTGCCCTAGGCTTAAAAGGTGAGGGGGGGGGGGGAGTCACCAGTTGAAAATTTTAAAAGAAAAACTGCTCCTGAAAACATCTGTCCCTTTGTCAAGGCAAAAACACCCCCTTCCAACCTCACAACTCAAGAAAGGACAACAGTGACATCTCTAGGAAGAAACCCAAATATCACCATCCTGCCAGCTTATAAAGGAAGTCAGATGTAGTCAGATGAACACAGATAACTACAAGGCCAAGGTGAACAATCTTCTGAAGGCCACTTCTACATATGAAACTCTGAACAGAGATCCCACCAGTAATTACAAAAAGCTTGAAAAAGCACCTTTGGGACGATCATGACCTGGATGACTGAGAATCTCCATAGACACCTGTCCCTTTGCTTTTACAGATTATTCATCTCTATGAACTAATTATTCGGGAAATATTAGAACAGTCTTAAGAGTTTAACCAAAAGCTGCATAGCGCTAAAGTAACTATATCAGGGGTCTCCAACCTTAACAACTTTAAGACTTGTGGACTTCAACTCCCAGACTTCCTCAGCCAGTGTTGGCTGAGGAATTCTGGGAGTTGGAGTCCCCAAGTCTTAAAGTTGCCAAAGTTGGAGTCCCTTGCTCTATATTAAAGCTAAACACTGTCCCGGCAAGCCCCATTCTTAAAGCTTAAGAGCTAAAATAATAGAATGATTACTTGCAAAATGTTTCATTTTGAGTGCTAAGTTACCCTTCCCCATCTTATCCTCGTTAAAACCCTGACTTTCTCCAGAAAGTTAATCTGGGGCAGTGTTGATGAACCTTAGCGACGACCTGCATGGTATTACGACAGTTACAAAGTCCCAGACATCTTAAAATTGATAAGCTTGAGAAACATTGCTTATAGAGAAACCTCGGGATACAGATAATCTACTCGCAAACGGAAGAGGAGCGCTCTACATTTCTCTATATCTATCAGTCAACGCTTGACGGCTTTCCATTGGACGTGGAGGCGTCGCCGCACGCATAGCCTGGCACCCGTCGCACGTTGGTGACGTAGACGCCTTTGCTTTGGGGAGTTGGTTTGTGACGTGGCCGAAGGCGGAAGCGATGTTGCGGCAGGTGGGCGCCCAGGGGCTATTATTTCCTAGCGCAGCCCAGGGACACTGAGTGGGTTTCTCACATCGGGACAGAAGGGGCTTTTTAATATTGGAGAGGGAGGCGAGCTGGATGAGGACCTGGTGGAGGACTTCCAAGCCAAGGTCGCGGCTGCGGGAAATGAGCACATCGCGATGAAGCCCATCGCAAGCTACCCAAGTTGTAGTGGCTTTGTTAAGAAGAGGGGAAGACCAGCTTGGTTCTTGCTCTCATATTCCTTTCTTCTCCTGTGATGTCTGGGTTTATGCCCGCAAAGCATTTCTTTCTTCCTGTCCCCAACTATTTATTTATTTATTGTATATAACTTTTAATTTGGGGTCGGTGAGGGAGTTGCATTCCTAAGGCTCCCGGGCGATTAAAATGTGGGTATAACTCTGTATTGTCGAAGTAAAATCCTCCGATGAACACTAGCAAATTATGAAGACCAGGACTTGCAGGATGCAAAAATCCGAAGGCAGCAAGAAGGCAGCATACAGTGAACTCTTTTTTTTTTTTTTTAGTGATTGCTGATGCTTACTGGTCATTTTTCACTCAAATAGAGTAAGGTGGTTTTAACGCAGGAACAGCAGGCTGGCTGAAGTATTTCATGCCTGTGAACTGGAATATGTGACATTAAGTTTAGAGTAATTTTATTTAGTAGTTATGCGACTAGGTATATTTCCCACTTGTGATTTATAATGTCTTCTAGAGACATCCCAGGATTAATTTGAGAGATCAGTAATGAATATAGGTTTATATTTCTCCAAAAATTGGGTGGATGGCTCTGAAGGTTTATAATTTATTAGTGAGGAAATGGACTTAATCTTTGAGCTATAATCCTCCCTTCACTCAAAAGGTCAAAGCAATGAACTTGGAGCTCCCTTCTAATTTTCCCTGCAAGCAACCACCCTCCTGCAGGGTAGGCTGGAATGAAAGAAAGTTAATTGGGACTAGAGATTCTCAAAGAAACACTGATGTCTAGTGAGGGGATACAAGAATCCTATTGTTACCTGACAGCTCTAAATGTAAATGTTTACTAACATCAGAGAATTATGAACAATTATATCCAAGAATGTTTTCAGATTCGTGTTATTTTAGCTTTAAGCAATGCCATGATTTACCCTTAATTTTAGGTTATTCTTAGCTCAAGTTTTAAGTATTTTAGCTTATTAATAATGTTATGCTAAAATGCTATACACACATTCATGGAAAATCTTTAAAATTGATGTTTTCTTTATGGTGCTTTTATTTGATCACTACTTCTTTATGCTTTCTTTGACTGAAATAATTATATTGATTGTTGAAGGCTAAGAAATTGATAACAAATTCAATATCCAGACTATTTTTTGTCCCTAAAAATATTGTCACTGAGGATAACAGTCTAGTATAGATTACTTCATCATTGCTATTGGCTTCAAGTAGCAAATACCGATAATTAAATATGACTTCCAGTGTAGTTAGTTAGCCAACTGCTTTTTAACATTACATGGTGTCAGTTTCAGGAGTGTATGCATTCCTGAAAACTTGCTGTAGCAAGCTTGTTGTGGAAGGGCCTATGAAATATTTTCTAGTTTAATGTAGAATAATTACTCTTAATAAAAGAAAAACATTTTTGTTTAATCAATTGCATTCCTTTTTATAATGACTTTAATTAACTAAACAAGAAATAGATCCATGTTTTGCTATAAAGTTTTGAAATAAACATAGATTCTGCTCCTATTATTTTAATCAGAGTTTTTCCAAGTGAAATTATATATCACTATACCAAAATATTGGTTCCTCGTCTCTGTAATTTTTTAAGTTTCATCTGGAAGTACCACAGAATCTGGTAGTTTCAGCAGCATGGTGATGATGCTGATAAAACCTTCATCCTGATTTTATATATATATAACTCAAACCTGTGAACATAAATAATACTCCAGCTTCTTATTTTCCCCACAGTAATAACCCTGTGAGAATCATAATGGTGTTCCACTATGGAGCTTATGTGACAGTGCTTGTTTTATCATCTATTCCCACCTACTCTCAGGCACCCATAGTTTTATCACAATAGCATAACTTGGAGTTTTTTGTTTAATTGTTGCACAATGGCATAGGTTTTTTTTAAACCATTTTAAAAATCTGCATTTATCTCTCTAGGATAGTAATGATGAGACAGAAGATGTTTCACTTTTTGATGGAGAAGATGAAATGTCCAGAAAGTCCAAGAAAACAAAAATAAAGTAAGTCTAGAAGAAAGAGGCTGCCATGTTTTAACAGTCTTTTGGGGGTTAGGTTGGAGAAAAAAAGTTCTGGCATGGCCTTAACTCCTAAGAAACTGCAAATATAGTTTGGTTTAGTAACCATGATGGTAAAATCCTGTGTAAGTATATAGGTTGAAAATATTTTCATCAATATCGGCATAGATTCTGCTTCCGTTGTCATTTCTAGGAGAAGACTTACATAGAATGAACTGCAATATTTACTTATCTCTTTACCTTGACCAGACATGTGCAAGAAAATGCAGTTGGATTATGTTGTTTCAAGTTAAAGAATTTAACTTGTGGAGTATGGTGTTACAAGTTAAAGAATTTGTTTGTTTATATTTAATACTTTTAATACTATGAAACAACATCTGCCTAACTCAGGTCTTTGGGAAGGACTCAGTAGATTGACAGAAATGCCAAATCCAGTCTATATGCTTGGCTGACTGTGTGACCAATCAAAATAATATAGTTATGCTAAGAAGAACATTGCTGCCTTTATGAAATTGGAATAATAGCATACATTCTAAACCTTGATTTGGCCAGATTAAACACTGAAATTGATAACCAAGTTATTTTCTTCCTATGTCTTTTACAGACACCCTATAGCTTCCTTTTTCCACTTGTTCTTCCGGGTCAGTGCAATAATTGTCTACTTACTTTGTGAATTGTTAAGCAACAGTTACATTGCCTGTATGGTGACAATCATCTTACTTCTATCATGTGACTTTTGGGCAGTGAAGGTAAGTCATTTTTTAAGACGTTGATATTTGAAAATGTTTGTTATCAGACAAATTGGTAGTGTAGGGAAAAGTACTGTTAATCAAAATTCAAATACTAATTGTGATTTCACTTAGCTTGCTGTTCTCTCTTCTCGAGTACAGAGATCAAGTAATGAGCTGGGATGAGGGTGCTTTGAACTGTTTTACTTAATTTAATTTTAATTTTTATTACATTTCTATACCGCCCCTCTCCCCAAGGACTCAGGGCGATGAACAGCCTATAAAAAACAATACAATGATACAAGATTAAAATCACTTTAAAATTAATTAAATTAGTTGGCTGATTT
>JAEANM010017860.1:0-12828 GCA_017656035.1 Myanophis thanlyinensis | reverse complement strand
TTTTATTTATATAATATTTAGAAATTATTTATTTTATTTAATTTTCCTCCCCTCTCAATATAGCTATACCGTTTTATTGTTTTAAACTCTTTTTAATATTTACATTGACTATACAAATATATACATTAACTGTAATGTATATTTTGGATTGTAAACTGCTCAGAAAGATTGACTGAGAATGGGCGGCCATGGAAATTGAACAAACAAGCAAATACATTGTCTAACTTTTCTTATTCTGCAGTCCCTTTTTATTTCTAAAAAGTGTTTTGGAGCCTACAGAAACAGAGGTACTTGTCAGGGACTTACCCTGATATTTACCAGGTTATGAGAAAAAAATGATTAAGAGTTGCATTCAGTTTATGAGTAGATTCCTTCACAACATCATCTTTTGTCAGACTCTCCCAAAAATCTGAGGAAAAAAAGCCACTCTAATGATTAACAAAGAGAGATTGTACTCAAGTGAAATCCAAAGCACTTTTTCTAAAGCATTTTTGAAGAATGTAAGCAATATTTCCCGAAACGCGTGTATTGCTCTACTAAACTTTAAACTGAAAGTTGCTTTACCAGTTCTTCTTGTCCATGTGTAATGATCAATATAATAAAGAGTGTTTATGATGTAAGCATTGGTTGTATAGGAAAACACAACTCCTGTATTTTCTTATCTGACATGTGATAATGAGTTTAACCCTCCTGACTGAACTTTGTAATTGGCATATATATTTTGGTTTTAGTATTTCTATAGAACACAATATAACAAGTGAGAAAGATTAGTAAATGCTCAGTTAGAAAGTTGTTGTGTGACTTCTTTGCCAGGCTTCATTTGTATTCTAGTTCTACACTGTAGTATTTATTGTATTATAGGTTATAAGGATAATGAGATTAAATTTTAACACATTTTCACATTTCACATTTTTATTCTGGAATAATAAAAATCCTGAGGTATTTTTTTTTAAGACATGGGCCATTAGTGATATCTATACTTTACTATCTATACTTTATATAGACTTAATACTAGGCATGTTTTTAAATCATTTAAGTTATGATAAAAGGAATTTGGATTACCTGAAATCATAAACTTCTCCTGAGTTCACAGTTTAGTCCAGATGGATCAGTAATGCTTAAAACTCTCCAGTTATTATCAGTATTTAAATGTATTTTTGGTGATTATAAATATGCAATGTTTATTAAGAAACAGTTAATTGTAACTAGGGTAGATAATAGTTACTTGAAATAACTATTGTAATTATTAGTTACCTATTTGAGAAATTTTCCTTGTTAGCATTTAAGTGGATTCTGCTGTTATCACATTTTATTGACTATTTTCATACAATTCATCAATGCGACTAATATTAAAATGCACTTTTCTTTTTATGCTTTAGCAAATTCCAGATGTTTCTCCAACGGGACGGTATACAACATTGGTACCTCTCTTATTTATTTTAGTTGTAGCAGCAGTCAAAGAAATAATAGAAGATATTGTAAGTAGCAAAGTATTTCCATCACAACTTTAAACTAATTATTCATCTTCAAATAAAATATATGTTTAGATTTAAAGGGATGTAAACCAAGTATACTCATTTTGCTTTTTTAGCAGCTAAATAAAAAAAAAACCTCATATTTTAAAATATATTTTATTTATACATTTTTTTAAAAATCACATTTTATTAAGGAGCATGCATTTCTGATTTTATACAGGCAACACGTGTGATGATGATGTGCCCTTAGGCGAAAGAAATCTACAAACAGAATTGCTATAGATTTTCTCCATCTCCCAGGGGCCTAGCACTTCCTGTGCTTTTTATTAACTGAAATATTTTCAATGTTTTATGTATGATTGTTCAGTAGAGGTAGTCCTCGACGACACCCTAAAAGCTACTTATGACCCGATTTCAAAGTTACTGTCGCTGCGGCACTTCTTCGGGCATTAAGAGGGACTGTAGAAATACTGTCTATTTCCTCCACCCCACCAGGTTCCCACAGGCCTTGGGGTTTGCTTCCCATTCAGCAGGATTTGGCCTCAATCCTCTCCAGGACCCAGTAGTCTTTGGGTGGACTGTGGAGCCTGATTTGCTTCCCTTGTTAAAACGAAACCATTGCATTTATAAAATGCCAGACTGAAAATATTTTCCAAATGCATTGATTATAAGAAGTATATTGAATGTTACCAGTTTTGCACAAGCGTTTCACTGATCAGAACAAGACATCACCTGTTCCAGAATTGTGCCCCAAGCTTGGTACAAAAAACACAATCTTTAGAGAATATTGGAAACGAGCTTTTGCTATGTTGTCCTTTATCCAAAGACTACAGTATTTTTCCCTCTATAGGACAAAAGGAGGATGTTTTGGAAAAAATAAATATTTTGAACAATATAGCAAATCACCCAATTTAGGATGCTCTCTGCAGTCTGCCTGGACAATACAGTACTTTAAAAAAATCCTTAAAAGTTCTACTTGGGTTTGCATGAAGTATAAATCACCCAAAAAATTTTACCAAATGTGGTATCTTGTGCATATGCAGGCACTAGTTCTCTAACTTGATTTGTTATACATGTTGTGTGAACCTAGTCATAATTTACTTTCTTATGTAATTTGCCTAATATTTAAAATATTCCATAATAGTTGTGTAAAAAAAATCTATGTGGTTTGTTTCAGAAAAGACAGAAAGCTGATAATGCTGTGAATAAAAAGGAAATACAAGGTGGGAAGTTTCATCTATAACCATTTTTTTAACTGTTCAGAGAGTAAAAATGAAACCATTTGAAGTTTTCTGAATAAAGCTATTTTTGTAATTACTTTGTCATTTTATTTATTTATATGATTTATATGGTCATCCATCTCATGGCAGTGAATCTAGATGGTGTTCAAAGTATAAACAAGAAAATGTAAAATGCATATATATGTTGTTCTCTTCCATATGAATAACCTTTGTTTGGTGACTGCCTTGTTTAGTGACCATTTGCAGTTATGGCAGCCAGCTCACCTTTACAGCCATTGGTAGCCTCTTGCGATCATGTGACTGCAATTTGTGGCTTATTTTTGTTAGTTTCTAATGTTTACTTGTGCTTTTCAGCAAAAACAGGCCCCCGAGGAATATGGGGTCACTTAACAATTGCCGTGGTTGCTTAACAACCATCACAAAAAAACTCAAAAAATCAGGTCCGCTCACGATGGTTCAGCATATGACAATAATTATTGGCTCAATTATGGTCACAAGTTAAGGACTACCTCTAAGATCATAAGCATAGTTGTGGTTTCACTGAGTGACCATTTCTGTTGACCACCAAGTTGCCGGTTCCAATTGTGGTAGTTAAATACAAACTATGGACTTGAGAAAGAACACTTTAGCTGAAAAGGTGAAAAAAAAAAGTAAACAAAAAGACCAACAAAATCTTGCACCAGTGAATGGTTTTATATTCAGAATTCTGTTGGTAACAAAATAAATCTTTGTAGAATAAACTTTTGTTCCCACGTGGTTTCGTTTTGTATAATGTTTCCGTATAATTGGATCTTATGTTACATTAGTAGAAAAGCATTTTGATCATTGGTTTAATAGAACATTTGTGGTTTTATTTTTGCTTTCATATTGATGCAGTATTGAGAAATGGAGCTTGGGAGATTGTACATTGGGAAAAGGTATGTGGTTTCGTTACTGTAAAAAAATAATACGATTTAGATCCAAAGAATTGAACAAACAATCATGCTTGTTAAACGCTGTTCTGAAACATGTTTGTTGTCAAGTTATTTAATAGTGTTTATCTTTTTGTAGTGTTTTGCACTACCCACTAAAAAAAATGACAGATTATCAAAGCATTGTCTGTTCACTGAGATAACCTATACAGGTAGTCCTTTTGCCAAGTCAATGGGGAAACCAGTTTCACTTAACAACCACATTACTAACTTAACAACTGCAGTGATTCACTTAACAAGAAAGGTCATAAAATGGGGCAAAATTCACTTAACAACAGAAATTTGGAGCTCAATTGTGGTCATAAGTCTAGGACTACTTGTATATAAAATAAAATATAAGCAGTTCTGCCCAGGGAAGAGTAACTCTGGATCTAAATCTCTCTCTATATATATGTTACAGTGAATGAATGAAATGTTTGTGTTTGCCATATTGAATATATTGTCATTAAAAGGATTATATTTAATTTTGGCCATATGTTTTCTATTTTGTTGACTGTATGTTTACCATACTGATTAAATTGTTATTGTTTTATTGAAAGTTCTGATTTATTTTTATTGCCTACATAATAATACAATGTGCATTTGATCCCTAAACAGTTAATTTTTACGTTCTGATATGCAAAGGACTTAGGCTAAAGAATAGTTATTCTATGCCAATAGTTCTCAAAGTTACCATTTCCCTATCATATTAATCCAACACTAGTTATTTTCACACAGCATAATTAACAAATATCCTGGATTTTCACAATACATCGAATCAAATGAGCTGAATCAAATCAAAATGCACATATCTTATCTATTTAAACATGTAAATGTAACCATAGTGCTAACAGTATAATAAGGAATTAAAAATATTACCTCTAGTTTAGCATAGGATAATGCTCTAATTGTTCTTATAAGTGCCTTCATTCATTATGGATTGCAGTATTTACTCAGGGGAAAATAAGCACTGGAGAACTGAAATACGAATTCATTTTAGATATTTTTAATTCATGACAGCTATAAATCTATATTTGCCCACATAGAAGCCAATCTCATTGAACTAAGTGGGGATTACTTTTAAATAGAAAATCTTCAAATTACTCTAGTAATCAATCTTACAGCTACAAGAGAGTTTCTCTTTCAGTATATGACTTGACAGATTCTATACTGCATAAACTTTATTTCTTAGCCAATAAAGACCTTCTAAATTGTTATCATTTAGTTATTGCACAAGTGCCACAGAAGCCCATAATTCATTAGTAAAATTTATCCCTTGAAGTCAACTCAAAGTTTTTAATTCTTGGAGGATTACTGTCATACTGTGCAACATGATCTAAATAAGGCAAAGAGCTGACTGATTATAAAGATGTCTTTTGTATTCATACCAAGTAACAAAACAGATCATTGTGTTTTGTTATGAGGAAATGGTGGTTTTACTTTCTGTCATAAAATGAAAATAGAAATGTGGTCATTCTGTTAAATGGGAGGAAAATACGCTTAGATGAGAATGCATACAGTTTTTAAACCTCTTATACTGTCAATTCCATTTTAAGGAGTTTACTACTTTTATTGCACAATGCGTACTTAAATACAGCAGAGGAAAGGATTATTCTGCTAGTTTCAGACCATTAACCAATTCCCAGTTTTCTTTCAGGTAGATGTTGGAGATATAGTTTTAATAAAAGGCAAAGAATATATACCTGCCGACATTGTACTTCTCTCATCAAGGTAGAGATGCTCATCAATGCTTCCAGAATAGAATCTGTTTTCTCTCTCCAACTTTGATCCATAATTGCACCAAGGAAATAAAGAATAAACAGAAATGTTTAGAACTGCTGAAATATTGCATACATGAATTATTGTTAAGGAAGCTTTTTACGAATGAATAAAATGGTGGGCCTTCCAGTGCATCTGATTATATTTTCTTTCATAGTTTAGAACTCAGAAGGTTTCCCTCCTAATTTTATTTAATTTAGCACACAAATATATCAGTTGAAAATAAAATGCTAGTTTGTGGCACAATGTTGTCTTAATATTAAAGCATTACAAAACGTTACTGACATTTTCCTGAGAATATACTGTTTTAAATGATTTTTTTAAAGCCTCAAGACGTGCTTTCAGATTTCAAAATACTAGATTTCATCCCTGTGAAATTTAATCTTGTTTATCTGTGTTTCCTTGGACAACTTAATATATGAAACATTTCCCCCTCAAAATCTATTTGATTGGGTCATTGACACCTCACATCCTGTTTTGTTATTTTCTATGAGGAAATTGCTCATAGAATGGCTATTTGATTCCCACACCATCTGCATCATGCCTTCCTGGTAGATGTGCTGAATTTGAATTTCTTGAAATATCAGAGTACCTCTCTAGGATTGTGAAACAGACATGAATTTCAGTATTTATTAATTCTGTAAAGGAGTTCCTAGCCTCTGAAAAGAAAGAGCCAAGAGATTTCTCTCCGTTCCTTTTTTCAAATCCCTTTTATTATTTTGCTAAAGTTAAATAATAACATTTTTATGCTCTATTTCTTTTCTAATACCATGAATTTGTATTACGGTAGGAGATGACCAGGCTGAGCCTGAGGGTCAAACACATCATAAGTCACAAGTCCACGTGCTAAGTCCAGTCCATCTTGAATGCCTGTCACTCATTTGCCTTGACCGCTAGTAACTCAGATTCTTGTAGAGAGTTTAAGCTTGCAATAAATCTTTATATTTATTTGAATTGCCTGAATCTTCTGATTTTCCCGGCACTTGACTCTTTGAAGTCCACATTTTAGAGTTATTTTTGCTGTCTCTAAGAATATTTTAATTAACACATTTTTTCTGATCCAAATTAAATAGATTTTGAGGGGGGGAAGATACCAACTGTTCCTTAACACACTTTATATAATAATTTCAACTTTCTGCCTTTTTTTTTTTTAACCCGTTTGATTTCTCCTCTTTTATTTATTATTCTGTTATAATTATTATTATTTCAAAACTGGTAAAGGTTGCAGTGGGGGAAATAGTGAAGGTGACCAATGGGGAGCATCTCCCAGCTGATCTCATCAGTCTGTCCACAAGGTTAGAATGAATCGGTTTTAGAATAAATGTGTTTCTGGGTCCTTCTATTAAACCGAGGCAGAAAAGGATTCTGCTGTGAGCAGATTGCAGAATGTTTTACTATGTACAAACATTCATTTAAATGGAAGTACAAGGGAATGTTTGACTTTGTCTAAGCTAATCTGTATGATTATTAAAACCGCATGTGCAATTAGACACCCATGTACTTCAGCATAAATTCCACTGAAATTTATTGGACATAATTTATAAATCAAGAGATTTAAGATTGCACTTAATACAAAAACAGTTGATCTTAACTCCAGATTTACTCTATAAAATAAACCAATGACTAAAATAAACTGTTTTGAACTCAACTAAATAAATAAATCAAATGATCATAAATCATACCATAGAGAACTTCATGTTTTCAATAATTTTATACAACACTTTCGATGTTAACAAATGATATATTTTGAGAATTATAGGGGACCCACAGCACAGACCTAAATGTTGCACGCTCTATTATTGCATGCATTTGGATTTGTTGATGGATGAACAGCATGCTTCCTCAGTAAAAGCAGTTTTTATATAGTTTCTGTATTTGGATTGCATTTTGTTTGACATCATTGATTTTATTTAATTAGAGAGATGAATGTCAATATATAGTAATTTCTGCAATGAAACAGATTTTCCTGATCTTTGATGTTACACTCATTTATTTTCAATGTTCTTCAGAAAATATTCACTCAACTGTAAGCCCAATTTGATAAATAGGGCTTATTTTAAATTATATATACACAATTGGGTAGCTTTCCAGTGCAATCTAATACATACATGATTATTCAAAACTAAACTAGTTTGAACTGAGTAGATATACTCTTAGATAGATGTGTAAAGGATTGCAAACGCAGTGTATATTTGTTAAATTATATGAAATATGTCTGAATTTAAATATGTTTCATATACTGAAACGGAAATAATTTGCATGCTAATTTGTAATCAGTAAATTACATTTTCAGAAAAATTGACCTTCAAAAAGTAAATGTAAATTGAAGAAATTCCTGTTTAAATGCTTGGCAAATTTACTAAATATTGAAATTTACTAAATATATTTATGACATAAACGCAAGATCAACATTATATGTATTTTGGGAGATAGGCTGGTATTTGCATACAATGCATTTAATTACAGTGCAATTACAATACAATGCATTCAATTACAATTATGTGGACTGCATATTTTGTCATTTTTTTGCCGGTTACTTCCTGCTTCCAGCAAAAATTGACCATTAGCTAAAACAGATTTGCTTAATAACTGCCATATTCGCTTAACAACTGACACATAAATCAGGCGCAGTCACTTATTGGCCAGCTTTGCGATTGCAGTGATTTATAATCATAATTCTGAACTCAGTTAATGTCATATGTCAAGGGCTTCCTATGTGTTGCATAATTGTTTACTTTATGTTACTTTCTTTATTAAAAACTAAATAATTTATGTTATTCAATCTTATGGATTATAAGTTTCTTGTCAAATTATTTAGCTTGTTTTTTCTGCCTAAAACCTACAAGCAGATTTTAAGACCTGGAATCGGTGAGTTTCTACCGGTGTGTTAATGAAGGCAATATGAATCATTATCTTTACATATTTTAAGGGTCATTTTCCGAAAATGTAAATTACTAGTTAATATATATATTTATGACAATAACATAAACTAAAGAATGATGTTGTATTTCAGTGAAAATAGATTCTGGACTGCTTAATTTGTAAAATGGATCTTCTCTTTTCTATAAGTGAACCGCAAGCTATGTGCTACATTGAAACATCAAATTTAGATGGCGAAACTAATTTAAAAATACGACAGGTAAGAAGTGCATTTTTTCCCTCTCTGTTGTTGTCTTATGTACATTGATATGGAGCATCTATAATGCTCCAAGATAATTCACAGAGCATAGTTCACAGTATGAAGCAGACACACTTAAAGGGCAAAAAAATGTATTAAGGGACAGGAACATTCTTTTAAGTCCTCAAGAGATGTAGGCACTGACCCAAAGTGTATTGCATACCATTGATGTTAGTCTGTTATTTACATAAAGAACCACCCTCATTTTAAGAAACCTGGTGTTACCTGTAAAATATTGATAATGTATCCCTTCTACATATGCATTTTCAGAATCCAAGTATAAAAATTAATAACGCTTCAATTTTATGTTTGCAGTCTTCTCAATACTTTCAGTTTTATTAGGCATTTGACTTTATACTCAGTTTTGTGAACAAGCTTACATGGAAAATTGGGCGCTGCAGGTGAATAGAATACAATTCTTTATTGGCCAAGTGTAATTGGACACACAAGGAATTTGTCTTTGGTGCATATGCTCTGAATGTATATAAAAAGGGGGAAAATACATTCATCAAGAATCACAACACTTAGTGAATCGTGATAGTTATAGGTTGCTAAATAAGCAATCAAATCATTCTAGGAAACAATGAAACAATATAAATCGTTATATTGATACAATCAACAGAGTTATAGTCATAAGTGAGAGGAGATTGGTAATAGGGAAGTTAAGAAGAAGAATAGTAATACTGTACAGCCTTAGTAAATAGTTTGACATTGTTGTGGGAATTAGTTGTTAGCAGAGTGATGGCATGCGCGGAAAAACTGTTCTTGTGTCTAGTTGTTCTGGTGTGTAGTACCCTATAGCATCATTTTGAGAGTAAAAGTTGAAACAATTTATGTCCAGGATGTGAGGGGTATGTAGAACAGGGAGGGAGGAAGAAAACCAAGAGAACAGTATCACATATAAAAAGATAAACAGAATTTTATAATGAAAATGTATAATAAAAATATGATATATGTTATCTAATCAGCTGATGAATAATTAGGGTTAGTGCAAAGGTGTGTGTATATACATGCACACGCACACATGGATTGAAATGCATGAATGCACTTAGAAGAAATATTTGAAATCTTGCTTTTAAGTGTTTTAAATTTGTCACATAACCTGTGCATAGCATTGTGGTAAATATCAACAGTTATTAGCAACTAGCAAGTTTAATCAGTCATCATGCATTTTGTATTTGGCTTAGAGTGATATTTCTGAATTTTTCCATTCTGCTTTGAACTTTATTATGAACCACTTAAAATCATAATTAAAAATACAGATTTAATTATATAGATAAAGTTCTGTGTGTCTGTGTTTCTAAATAACAATAATTTATATTTTTGGCACAGTTTATTGCTCCAAACAATATGACATCCTGCTCTTAAATAAAAAATGAATCAGTTTTCAGTGCTTTGCTATTTATATGGAATTAAGGAAAAAAAGAGCTTGTGAAATTGAAACTAACTGCAGGATGAATTTGCTTATACACATTATGGCATAATATTACCATTACTAGTGAATGTAACTAATACAGTAATAAACAGATGTAAATACCCATATATAGGAAATCATAAGCTCGTGTTAACTTATTCTTAATTTTTCACTATTGCTTTACCAAAACTTTTGTTCAAACAGGGCTTACCGCTGACCTCTGATATAAAAGACATTGACAACTTGGTGAGACTTTCAGGCAAAATTGAATGTGAGAGTCCTAATAGACATCTCTATGACTTTGTTGGAAATATTAGATTAGACAGCCACGGGTATGTAAACTTTTGAGTACAATTTATTTCATTGTATTTCTAAAACCTATAAAAAGTAGAATATTGATATTGGTGGAAATAATATTTTTATTGCTGCGTTTTAACAAAAACATTGATATGTGTCGGTTGTATTAATTTCAGTTGATTTTCACTGTTTAATGTTCTGGTAATACTCGTCCCCTACACCCATTTTATAAGTAAATATTAATTCAATGTGCTTATTCACCCTGCCATTTTTAAAAAAAATGATTGGCCATTTTACTTCAGCATCATTGTTCAAACCATAAAGTTTGGAGAAAGAAAAGGAATGAAACAGAACAGATTTTAATCATGAAAACAACCAACTTTTGAGCTCACAAGTATTTATAATTATGGTTTAGCTTTTACTCTTCATTTTATGCATTCACCTCCTAGACCTATTTCTAATCTTAACAACTTAAAATGAATGCCTCTCTTATCTGATTCCTTAACCCCACTACTCAGGCCAGTATGGTTTTCCAAGCATCCTAAAGCACCCATTATTGCCAGAAAATCAGAATAGAGCTGGAAGGGACACTAAGTATAGCAAATTTAAATTATGTGATCACGGGGCATGCCGCAACAAGTTGTAAGTGTGAAAAATGGTCATAGGTCACTTTTTTTCAGTGCCGTTGTAACTCTAACCAAACTGCCGTAAGTTGAGGACTACCTGTATCTCCTTCCCAAAGGAGCTGATGCAAAACAAAAAAAATAAATTTGTGAAACAATTGGCACCTTCAGTTAGAATGTTTCACATGTCTTAAGTTCAGACCAAAGGAAACTTGAAACATTTTGAAACTTCCACTATTTATGGAAACTCAAAACAAACAGGTTGCTTTCTTAATTTTCAAGCTTGGAAGCAAGATAGTCAATGATAAACAAAACTAAGTTGTAACTTATCAGGCAAGGTACAGAAAAATTGGCAGAGAGGGTTGTTGTAAGTATTTCTATAGCCTACTATAGAAGCAATGCTTAAAAGTATTTCTAAAGTCTAAATGTTGCTTGCACAAGCAGCAGAGAACTGAACCCAGAAATAAAGAAATGGGAAATATATTCAATTTTAAACAGTGCTCGTGAATCCACAGGAAAAATCCTCTATTAGCTTGAGACCTCTTTCTATGCAGGCACAGCCTATTTGACAGTTACGCAACAAACAAAAACAGCAGCACAATTGTGCATTTGTCAGCTCAAAAGCTCAACAAATATAACAATGCATCTATTATTCATGTGTACAACACACGTTTTTGTATTTGGCTGTTTGCTGGCAAAGCTCAACATACAAAAGCATAATTTGCTGGAAAAAAATCTCAACAACCGTAACAACAGGAATATCTATAAATGGTCACTCACCGCACACATTTTTGTAAGTGATGCTCTGAGCCTAAAAGCACAACAGGAATTATCTATGGATGGCCACAAACTGTGCACATTTTTTTGTGTTTGCCCACCCAAAAAAAAACCCACAAAGCACACAGCAAATACATAATCCACATGATGTTATAATCCATGAACTTAATTTTCTTATAGAAGAATTTAATTGCAATAAACGTAATGTGGATGGCCAAGACTCTGAGAAATGTGGATAATGCCATATTCTCTATTCCCTTTAACTAGTTCCACTCAATACTAACTGAGGTCTTTGCCTACAATCCAAGTCTCTGTGGCAAAAGGATTGTGCCTTTCCTTCCGAGTCGACCCCTGCTCCTTAGTTGTTCCCTTCTGATAGCTCTGTACATACACGCATCTGAAACAGGCTCCAGCTGTTCTTCTTCCCCACTGATCTCCAACTCCAAAGGCAGCTGATAACCGTCAGGTGGCCCCGGCCCCATCTCTGCCTCCGATGCAGAGTCCCCAGCCTCCAGGACTGGCCAAAGGTCCTTCCCAACCTCCTCATTGTCCGAGTCTGCCGACAGCTCCACTGACCACTGGCGGGCCACAACACCAGGCCATCCAAGGTCAAGTCTTGGATTGCAGAAGATTTCCTTTCAATGGGTACAGCAGCATTTCAACATCTGCTTGGTTTCCGCTAACACACAAAGCAAAACTGCTCATTGAAAGAAGAAGAGACAACATCATCTATCAAGACTTCCACTAAAAATATGGTTAGCACCTTGATTTTATCAGCAGCACAAATATATAAAAGAAGAGAGAAGTCAGGCCCTTTTGTAGATTAGTCACTGACAGCAAATAAAGATGAAAAGCTAAACTGAAAATCTTTTTCTACTGTTACTAATGATACAAGAGGCCTTATTGATTCAATTTCAATTTCAAATTTTATTGGTCACATACACAATCATAGATGGGTACGATATGCAGTGAAATGCTTACACAACCGCAGGTAAGTTAAGGTAGGAAGGGAGGGCAAGGGGTAGCTGGGAAGGTGGGAATCAGATGCAATCATGGATCTTGGAAGGAGGGTTAGGGGTAGTTGGGAAGGGAAA
>JAEANM010017859.1:0-12828 GCA_017656035.1 Myanophis thanlyinensis | reverse complement strand
CTCCTAATTAATTTCTTAATTCTGCATGGAGTTTTCTACAGCTTGGGCTTGTTGTAGGTTTATCCACCCATCCAGGGTTTTTTTCCTTAACCCCAATGATTTCACATTTGGAAAATGCAATGTGATCTTGGAATACTCGTCAGTGTATTTTATCAAATCATCAATAAATCATTCATAGATCCTTTTGGAAACACATATTTAGAACAGTCGGGCAGAGTGAACAAAATTAATTTTTTTGCTTGGATAACTATCATTTAAAGGACACAATAACCAATAGCCGTGCTATGTGTTGTTTGTAGACTTTGGCCTGCAAATAATATCACCTCCCAACAAATAGGTTTTAGAAGAGAATGGTAAAAATACATCATGCTTTTTAATCTAAAATTAATACCACAGATGGGGAAAAAATGAAAGGATATCCTTGAAGTATATCAAAGAACCAGAAAAGATATCGGAAGGTGGAACGGACTGTTGCTAAGTACCAAAAGTGGGAACAAAAACAAAAGGAAGTTTTGATTCCATACACTTCTTATAAATGCTCCAAAAATATTTGGCTTTTTGCCATTAGAAAAAATAAACACTGAATAAAGAAACGTGTGCTTTGGAATATTCATTGTAGAAAAGGTAGGCATTTTGTGTGAAAATTAAGCGTAGGTTTCGATTGCAACCTTAGAATTGGGATTAGAAATTTGTAACTTCCCCCAAATAACTGGACTCCATTTCTCATTTGGTCAATCAAACTGATGGCATTTAAAATCCAGCACGTCTGGAAGCTGAGAGTTTACCTAGAATATATTACAGTATAAGTCCTACAAGAACAATGAGCTGTGTTCTGCAGCAGTAAAAATGGTGCATATAATTTCTGTTTGCTTTTTATGAGAATTTGTATCAGTGGAGTTTACCCTTGAAAAACAAATAGGTTTAGAGAAATAAATTCTAATACTTCTCCCATGGCAGTGAGAGATCTTCCATTGTTTAAAGTCTGATCAAGATTTTCTGATGCTGCTATAGTATTTATGTGACATAAGATATGCACATGCCTTTTATCCAGTTGCATAGTATTATGTCTATCTTGGGCCTAAGAAAGTATTCAAGAAATTGCTGGGCAGAGCAAAATAAATTGATCATAAGAATTGACATGGATTTCTACAAATCTCACAAATAAAAACTTATAAGTTTATATTTTGACCAAATCATTCACAGATCACAATCCAACTTTTGATCCTTAGAAAAAATATTTTGAATTATAGCTGAAAATTGAATGATTCTATTTTACAGAAAGAGATTATTGTAAAGGATTGTAAAAAGAAATTAAATATTTAACAATAATTTGGACAATTTGACTATCTAATGACTCTCTGTTTTATTGATAAAATCATAAGACTGATAAGTCAATAAACTGCTATTAATGACTGACTAAGACTGACTGAGATGCCAGCAAAGGGATTATGAGAGGTTATTTCATACAGTACACCTGTCTAGAGAAAAAGAAATCCCAGGGAAAGATACTGAATGAAATTAGAAGTTAAGAGATTGAACTGTAAAATGCACCAAATTTTACACCATTGCTACGTCAACAACTCTATGTTAACAGTCTGAGAATTAGAAATTAAACTGAATTATGAGAAACAGATATTTTGAATTTGCAAATGAAGCAGAAAGATGATTGGCATATAAACTGAGAAAAGAAAGAGAAAAGAAAATGATAGAGAAAATCCAAGATGCTGATATAGTAATAACAGACAACGATCTTATTAAAAATCTTTTTATAATTTGTGTTGCAATTTCTATAAGAAACAGGAACTACAGCTTGTCCTCAACTTACAACACCTCATTTAGTGACTATTCAAAATTCCAACAGCTCTGAAAAAAGAGACTTATGACTATTTTTCACACTTGGGATTGTTTCAGAATCCTTTTGATTTTACTTCTTAGACATTTTTTTATTATACTGTAGAAATGACAAGTATACACTGAATACACAAAGTAAAAAAATGAAGTAACATTATTATGTTCATTCTTCTGCATTGAAAAGCATAGGAAATTAATGCTTTTTATCCATTTGCCCCTTTATCCTATACTTCATTTTTCCCTTTTCCCATTATTTTCATTTTCATTTGTATATCTTATACGTCAATAAAATTATAAAAAAATAAAATAAATGGCTGGACTGAGAAGAGAAATAGTTTTAGTCATAATAGTAAGCTTGCCAATGATCAATTTTAGCCTTAGAAAGCTGTGTAGGGTGATACCTTTAATATATACTATAGAGTTGTCAAGTTCAGTTGAGTGTTTCATTATCATAATATGTACATTACAATTTGCTTTCTATTTTATAATATTTATTTGAAATATTTATTTGAAATCACTAAAACAATATACTTTCCACTTGGTGCACAGAGCAAAGGAAATGAACTTATTTTTGCCCAAGATAAAAATCAGCAGTTCAAAGAAAGTAAAAGAGTATGTTCTGGCTAAGAACAATTTTGTTTCCCCAAAGTTATTTTTGATAAACAGGAATTAGGGTTTTTTTAATAGTTTGTTTTAAAATGTTAAAAAAAGAGTAAACTGTGACACCCAAACAGTACTTTGTTCTCTAAAATACATTTAAACCTTTTGACAGGTTTAGATCCAGATAAACATCTAGGAAAAACATTGGATGAAATGGAACCTTATCTTTTGAAAGTAAGTATTATTGAAAGTATACATTAAATATATGGTGCTTCAAAATAATATCCTGTGCACAAAACTAGTCACATTTCATTCCTAAAGAATGCAAGTTTAGATAGAAAACATTAGGTCATAATTTAGCAAACTGTATATGTATATATTATATATGTATAGTTTTCCTAATCAACAAATTGCATGTGATCTATTTCTTTGAGAACAGTTGATTAAAAATAAAGTTTAGATTCATGCTTAAAATTGATTATGTGCCATCAATTCAGTGTCATTTATTAGCAATATCATAGATTTTCTCAAGCAATCATGCTTAAAATAGACCTACTGAAGTTAATAAACTTTAATAAACTTTAATTAGTAAAGCATGATGGTGACCCCTTGTTTTCATATTCTTAATGTAGCAATGTTAGGATGCAGTTTACTATTTTTCTTATGATGGGAAATTTTTTTTAAAACAAATGCGTATTTTGGTAAGAATTGCTAAGAACTGAGTTGGACTCAAGGGAAATTTTTACATAACCTTTTAGTGAGAAAATAGTAGAGCTCCACATGCTTCTGTGATGATTTGGAAGAAATGCTCCAGACCAGAGGTTACCAACCAGTGATCCGCGGATCACTGGTGGTCCACGAGAAAATTTTGCTGGTCTGCGGTGCATCTAGGTGGAGGAGCTTGTCCAGGATTGCCAATGGGCCAGTCCTGTGACTAGAGCTCATGGTGGGGAACTTTGCAGGTGGTGTAGTGCAGCCCTCTCCGGCCAGAATGTGGGAATGGTGCTGTTGCAGGGGGGGGAGTGCAGGCAGGCTGAAGCAATGGATGTTGGCAACCCGCGACTCTTTTCCCTGCTGTGGCTCCCTGTCGACTGCCCCGCCCCTTGCCCTCCTCTCCCAGTCACTCCTCGCCCGGCCTGAGAAGATAAGGGTGGGAGTGGTGGTGGAGACTCACTTCACATTCTAAAGCAGGAGTGAAGCTTGCTTCATTTGTTGCTGGGTCTCACAGGCACTTCTTCTGGCCCTTGTTGGTGCTGCGTGCACCTCGCTGGCTCAGGGAGATGCGCAATGTCCTCTCCATGTTGAGACAATGGCCCAACCCAGCTGTTTCTGCTGCTGCTTTTGGAGCAGGTGGTGCATCTCCTCGAGCAAACGAGGTGCATCCAGCACAAAGAAAGGCTAGAAGAAGCACCCGCGACACCCAGAGAGCCCTGGAGAATCAGAATGTGTGTGTGTGCGTGTGTGTGTGAGAGAGAGACCGAGAGAGAGAGACAGAGAGATACAGAGGAGGGGGAAGGGGGAAGAAAGATGAGAGAGAGAAGAAACAAACACACACACAGAAATGAGAGACAGAGCGATGAGAGATACGTAGAAAAAGAGGGAGAGACAGGATGAGAGATGAGAGAAAGAGGAGAGAAAGAGAGACAGAGACAAAGAGAGAGGATGGCAGATGAGAGAAAGAGAGAGAAATGAGACAGAGTGAGACTAATAGACAGAAAAAGAAAGATGAAAGAAAGATGAGAGAAACAGGTGAGACAGAAAGAGAGAAAGAGAAATAGACAGAGAAAGAGAGATGAGAGACAGATGAGAGTAAGAGACAGGTGAGAGAGAGACAAGCAGACAGAAAGAGCGAGAGAGAAAGAGATGAGAGGCAGAGAGAGAGAAACAGAGACGAGAGGGACAGGGAAAGATGTGTGAGAGAGAGAGAAAGAGAAGGAGAAGGAGAGAGAGAGATTGCAGAAGCAGGCAGCCAAGCTATGTGCCTGAAGGCCCCTTATCCCATCACTTGTAGTCCAGGCGCTTCAGTGAATGACACGCTGGATTCATATTAGTGGTCCGCGGGATTTAAAATTATGAATTTAGTAGTCCCTGACGTCCAAAAGGTTGGTGACCCCTGCTCCAGACATCATTCAAGTGCAACTTGCAGTATTCATTGAAATATTATTTTATACAGCTTTTGCATAACCCTGGAAAAAGATTCTTAGGTTTTATGGAATTAACCCATTAAATTTAATATGTTCTTAAGACAGCAGCATCTTTTTTCAGTGGAAGGATAAAGAATATGGAGAGGGGGCGGTATATAAATTCAATTAATAAATAATAAATAAATATCATGCATTATGGATTTTATCTTTCAATATAGCAAACAAATACAAAAACCATTATTTTTTACAAATAAGATGAAACAATATGAAGTTTCAGAATAGAAACTTTACTACATAAAATATATTTAATCAGCCTCATTTCTTGGGTCTGACAATTATTATGAGTTGATTCTACTTCTTAATATTTATTACTAATAGATTTCTGAATACTGGAGATTTCTTGCATTCAGACAAACTTTTTTACTCTTTAATATGTCATCAATTTAGTTTTTGATTTAGTTTGTTAAGTGAAGCAGTTGATAAGTGAAACTGTGACTATGCTTATGTACTTCAGCTTTCCTTTGCTTTACAGACCTGCAAAGGTCACAAATGTGAGGATTGGTCTTGGTGTTACTTTTTCATCACCACTGTAACTACAAAGGATTGCTAAATGAGGCAATTGCTAAACAAGGACTATGTGTATAAACCTTTGTGAGCTTATATTATTATTATTATTACTATTATTATTACTATTATTATTTGAATTTATATCGCTGCCTATTCGCCCATGGTGATTCAAGGTGGTTTACAGAATATCAAACTACATTTAAAACAACAAAACTAACAAAAAGAAACAAATTAATATAGTACAACATAACAAAATCAGCTCCCCACTTCCCACCCCCTGCCCTGGCAACAGCAGATCACACGAACCATTTAATGGGCTCTATCCCTCCCTGGGTTTCCCAGGCCTGCTGACAGAACCAGGTCTTCAGCACCTTCTGAAAGAATTAGAGTAAACTGTTCTGATCTCTGGTAGAATGATGTTCCAGAGAGAGGGAGCCACCATAGAGAAGGCCCTTCTTCTGGGTCCCACTAGGTGTATATCCTTCAGGGATGGGACTCACAGCATTCCCTGCCTCCACGCTCTGATGGGTTGAGTAGATGTGACCTGCAAGAGACAGTCCCTCAGATAATCTGGTCCCAAGCCTTGAAGGTGACAACCACCACCTTGAATTACAGCTGGAAGCAAATTGGCAACCAATGCAGCTCTCGCAGGAGAGGTCATACATACACTAGGTTCTGCACAAAATTATGCAGGCCGTTGCATTTTGCACCAACTGGAGCTTCCGGATGCTCTTCAAGGGGAGCCCCATGTAGAGTGCATTGCAACAGTCAAGATGGGAAATAACTAGGGCATGAATGACTGAGAGTAGAGACTGTTGGTCCAGGAAAGGGCATAACTGGCGCACAACCCACAGTTGCCCAAAGGCTCTCCTGGCCATGACCGCCACCTGCTCTTTGAGTTATAGTTATAGGCTGTCCTTGACTTACAACCATTTGTTTAGTGATCATTCAAAGCATCTGAGACAGGACAACAAGTGATGGGTGGAAACTAATCAAGGAGAGAAGCAAACTTGAATGAAGGAGAAATTTCCAGACAGTTAGAACAATTAATCAATGCAACAATTTGCCTACAGAAATTGTGAATGCTCCAACACTGGAAGTTTGTAAGGAGAGATTGGACCACCATTTCTCTGAAATGGTATAGGGCAGTGGTGGCGAACCTATGGAACATGTGCCAGAAACAGCATGCCAAACTGTCCCGTGAGTTTTCTGGCACGGCAAACCATACCGCATGCCCTGCACAGCCCCGCTGGCTCTGCAGCCTCTTCTCGTGCTCCAGCATGCGTAGCCCCTGCAGCCCGTTCTTGTGTACCATTGTGTGCTACCCAGCTGGCTTTTGCTACGCAGGAGTGCCAAAACCCGTATGTGCAGCATCCCAGTGTGCACATGTGCTCTGAGAGCTGAATGTCCGGTTTCTGATATGCGCATGCACGTCAGACGTGCATGAGCGCTATCTGGGATGCTGTGCTTCCGGGTTTCGGCACTCCTGCATGGCAAAAGCCAGCTGGCTAGCATGCAACAAAGCACAAGAACTGGCTGCAGGGACTGCATGCGAGAAGCATGAGAACGGGCTGCAGAGCCAGTGGGGCTGCGCATGGCTCACAGGATGGTTTTGCATTCCTTTCCAGAACTAAGGACGGCGCCTGATCATGTAAAGGGTTTGTCACCACTGGTATAGGGTTTCCTGCCTAAACAGGGGGTTAGACTAGAAGACCTTCAAGGTTCCTTCCAAGCCTGTTATTCTATTCTATTCTAAAGTTACAAGGCACTAAAAAGTGGTTTATGGCCGTTTTTCACACTGCAGCATTGTCATGGTCACATAATCAAAATTCAGACACTTGGCAACTGGCACCTATTGATGGTTGCAGTGTCCCACGGTTAACTGATCACCTTTTGCAACCTTCTGAGAAGCAAAGTCAATGGGGAAGCTGTTGTTCCCCATTGTTGCTAGTCACATAACAACCGTGTTACTAACTAAACAATTGCAGTGATTCACTTAACAACTGCAGCAAGAAAAGTCATAAAATGGGGCAAAACTCACTTAACAACTGGCTTTCTTAGTGGAATTTTTGGGCTCAATTGTGGTGATAAGTCAAGGACTATCTGTATATTTTTTTTCAATGGTTTGTCATTGGAGCACTTTATTTCACTCTACTTATAGCTAGCTATTGCATGGTCTTCGCAAACCCACAAACATCCAAACATATATAGACACGTGAAAGCTGGGATCAGATCTATGTGAGCTTTTAAAGTCACCTATCTTTGCAACCTTCTAAAGGTAGAAATATTTCTTTTTCCTCATATTTGATTTTTTTTTTCATGCATTTTGTCATGGTTGAACCATGACAGTTGGAGGCCAAAACTACAGCAGTGTAAAAGAACATCACTCAATAAATTCTTATTTTGGTTGGGTTTGTATTTCCCAGTAAATGTCAGCATACATAAATATTTTAGTAGATATTTAGCTAACTTTATAACTTAGTGAAACTGAAGCATAAACACCAGCTGCAGAGAAAGTAAAGGCTATAGTTCTAAAAATATTTTCTTTGAATGTTGTCAGGGGGTGGCTTGTGTGTGAGAGAGAGATTGTGAGGGGGAGAGAGATAGCAGTATCAGAAAGAAATTGGCTAAATGTTTTTTTTAGACTTTTGTCATAGGCAAGATCTAATAGCTCAATATCTTAATCCCCTCTTTATTTAAAACAATCTAATTCAAATAATTAAATATACATTTGCATATTCCCATCTTCAGACTTTTGACAACTTAAATCTAGAAAATTCTAGATGACAAAACTTTATCTGAAATCTAACACCTGCTTTTAAGATGTAAAATTAGAAGTTTTTAAGGGCAGCATTCATAACATTAAAACTACTATGCTGGTGTCTGATTCTTCTTTGATTTTGTTTAGAACAGTTTTTCCCCTATCTATCACCTTCCAAACGTGTGGACTTCAATTCTCATAATTCCCAAGCCAGAATTACCGTGTCTTAGAATTTTGGAAGTTGAAGTCAGTGCATTGGCTATTGGGAATAGCAATAGCAATAGCACTTATATACCACTTTATAGTGCTTTCCAGCCCTCTCTAAGCGGTTTTTACAGAGTCAGCATATTGCCCCCAACAATCTAGGTCCTCATTTCATCCACCTCAGAAGGATGGAAGGCTGAGTAAACGTTGAGCCTGGTGGGATTTGAACCAGCAGACAGCAGTACTACTGTACTGCACTCTAACCACTGTGCCACCGAATCTACACTTTTGGGACTCAGCTATATTTTACAGCTACCTTTCCCCTGGGGAAAATTGCTAGAGACATGCTTAACTAGTATTTACATTGTCTTCTGCTTATAAAGTGCCTTAAATAATTTGAGTCTGACAAATGTAAAGTTTCTAATCTTTTGCTGCCTTCCAGATCATGTCATTGTTTGATTGATTATGCACCATCAAATTATTTTTGACTCTTAGGGACCCATAAGTACATCACGCTAAAGCCATTAATATAAAGAATCAGCCATATTAAATTTTAGGTATTGTCTTTTTTTTCCCATCCATTGTGATTATACAAAAAAAAAAAAAAGACTGGAAGCTATTGTAGTTTTTCACACTTTTTCCATAACAGATTATTATATGCCTGATCACTAATAAGCATATAAAAGTTTTATTTGTTGTGAGATTCTTCTAATGATAGCCAGAGCATGTTATTATTCCTTAAGACAAGAGTTTTCCAACCTTTCCGGTTTTGCAGATTGGTGGAGAAGGGAGGAGGGGAGAAAGAATGGTTCCTTGCGAGAGTCCGGCAAACACATGTGTGTGTGCAGCTCCTTCTGCATGAACAGCAGGCAAACATACTCATCACTCACGCAACTGGAATATACATACACACTTGCTGCTTGCGCAAATAGAAATGTGCACATATGTGCACTCACCTACCACTTCCATGGCCCAGTTGCAAATGGCTCACGACCCAGTAGTGGGCCGTGGCCTGGCAGTTGGGGATCCCGCCTTAAAACATAGATGCATTCACGCAAAACATTTTTTAAAATTAATTCTTGGACGAATAATTGTGTCCTAGTTATAGTGGGATACATTAAACCTGTTTATAATTTATGTATGCGTGTACACCCCCCCCACACACACACACCATGCTTTATTTTGACAAGTCTGACTCAGTTCTCATCTGGCACATCCAAACAGAGACTGGAAACTATTGCTTTTATTTTAGAATAACCTTGAACTGTGGTCAGTATGTTAACTGTAGTAGCTATACTAAAAAGGTCAAAAGTTCCTAGTTCTTTTCCTGATCGGTTACCGGAGATTTCTCTGGAATTCAAATAGTTCACTCACTGCACCTTCAAAAGCAGGCACATCTCATTGTGTGGGTATGTTGCCTGCAGTTAATTGGGAAGAACTTCCAGCAACAGGAAACTAAGATATTCCACTCCAAGCAGTTATAACACCAGTGGGAACTCTAAAGTGTTTGATCTTGATGTCCAGAAAGGATTTGTGGCACTGGGAAGTGCTTAATGGGTGCTTCAGCGAGGAGGAACAATCATATATTTTGTTCCAAATAAAAGCTACATTTTGTAGCCACTTCTTCCAGGCATGTTTTCCATTTCTAGCAACTTTCCAAGAGTAATTTTGGAAAGGAGAGAATAAGTTGTTTCAACTAACTGCTTTATAAGTTGGCCATTCTTGCTGCATCAGCGTTAATTATTCTTGATGGTTTTGTCTTGCAAAAACTTTACAGCAGCTTCTGACAGGTGGAGCTATACTTTTTGCCAGCAGCATAACCTTTGGAAGTAAAAGCTTGATTAAAAGAATGTTTGGCTATTTTTAGACAAAGAAATTTAGATAAAGATATTCGCTCATTGAAAGGAAAATATCTGCTAACCCAAGACTTGAAAAGATAATTTGATCTGATAGTTTGAATAAAAATACGTATATACTTATACATATGTATTCACATAGCCATCCAAAATGTGCTAATAGATTCTGTTATATGGCAGATAACATCATCATTTGAGCTATAGATACTGTACATGTTTTCCTAAATAAAATTCTGAAGGAGAGAAAAATAAAAAGAAGCTTATATATTTCTTAAATAATTGTTTGATTAAAATCAAATACAAGAATTAAGCTTGGATATACTTTTTCTTCCAATTAAATATCCTGGACTTTGTACAGTTTAGAATTCACTACTCTCTCAGTCACTTTACCCAGCTGGAGAGTGGCCTATAATTTCCCATCTATGAGGGATGCAGGGCAGGCTTCTACAATAGATGCATAATAATGGCCTATTATAAACAAGGAGACATCCTGATTCTTTTAGAGAGGCATTTAAGTTAGCAACTATCTGTAGCCGGGCCTGGGCCTCAAGTGGGTGAAGGGTCCCATCTCTTGGTTGTGTATATATAATGATAGTTTGTTCCTTAATTTATTTTAAGATTGTTCATTGCCCACAGTCACTTGCTAAAACAGGCAGCCATACAAATTGAATAAACAAACAAAGGAAGTTTTAGTTCTTTCCTGCCTAAATTGTCGGCTGAGCCAGGAACCAGAGGACAAGGGCAGAAAAATTGGGTTCCAATATGCAAAAAAAATCAGACCTAAGAAATATTTCAAGTAGAAACTATTATTAATCCAGAAGTCATTTGCAACGTACAGTGTACGGACTGTGAGAAGGGAGTAAAACAAGCAGATAGAATATTGGCAGAAGGCATCCACAAGCATCAACAGGCTGCCAGGAGACATGAATGAAAATTCATTAATTTCACAAGACATACTGTAGGTAAATTCAGTTCAGTGTCAATTAGGAAGTTGTAGACATTTTAGAATCAAACTAGGGCAAAGAATGCTACATAAATGGGGTTTATTTCTAATATGTTGCTGTGCCATTTGCGAAGCTTCTAAGAATTTTGTATTCTTAGATGCTTGGTAAATGGCACACCGACATATTAGAAATAAATCCCATTTATGGAGTACAAATGGCCTTGTATTGCTTCTCAAATGTGAGTTTCTTGACATAAAATCTGGTGATGATATAGTCTAGTCTGGTAATTAAATGTCTGTAAGAAAAAAAAAATCAGACTCAGAGACCACTAAGGACCCAACAAATAAACCTCTGGTGTCTTTCCATTGGCCATTTGTATTAGCTCTCCCTTAATAATTTAATATTTTTATGCCATTTCAGTCAGCTAGTCCTTTGTTGATGTAGCAATGTCAAGAAATTCCATGAAGACTATAAAATAGTAGATTTGGTAGAAAGATAGGATGCAAATGAAACAGCTCAAATTGACCACTTTCCCATGGTCTGTATTATTGATGAACCATCAATAAATTTGGGAATTACCATTCATATTTTATGCAATAATTGTAATCTGAACATTATGTGAGTTTTTTCTCACTTTTCTGTGTTGTGCTTAGTCCAGTGCACTTAGATTCTTGATCTAGTGTAGAACTGTATTTGATAGTAATATAGCTGAATTGCGTGTTGAATAATGATTTGCACGTTGATTTCAGTACCTATTGGTAGCACTGTAAAGGTCAAGAGTTTTAAAGACCTGTGATTGAGACATAATACTTGTACCAACTCTGAAAGTGAATAAATGGGGCTACCACAGTTGCTATAACTTTCTGACAACTTTGAGGCCTTATACCCAACTTGCTTGTCTAATGAAGAAATGATAGCACTCTTTGCCACTCTTCAACTGAAAATATTTATCATCTCTAGATGAAGATTGAATTGAAAATAGAATCAGCATCCTGTTTTAGGAACAATATAAGTTGCCATCTTTTGCTTGTCTCATTGACTTGATTAAGTCTCATTTAACAAAGAGATTAATTTTTCAATAAAGATGTATACATTTCAGTCATACAAACTCTGATAAGCTGTTAACACTATAATATAGCTTTCAGTACTGCACATTCTTGCATATTTCTCACTTTTTTTTTTACAACCACTCCCTCTGGAATGAAGTTCTTCCTGAAATCCAGAGGACTCCCCCGTCCGCCATCCCTCGTCCCCCCAATCCCTGATAGTGCTCAAAAGGTTCTTAAAACCTGGCTGTTCTCCCAGGCCTTTGCTTAAAGTGGTTAGAGTTCCTTGCAAGTTTGGCTGATATATCTTTTTAATGTTGAAGATGCATTTGGTTTATGTTATTAGTTAGGCTTGCCAGGTTTTTTTTTTCCTCTTTATTTTGTTCCTTATCTGTTGGTTTGGTCTTTTTGAATTGTATTGTATTGTATTCCTTTGATGCATTGTGGGTAAATTGAATTAGTTTAAATTTGGTTTATAAAAACCCTTTGTACCATTCCTGAAAGCATTTTATCAATTTTTCAGCTTTCTCAGAAGTATGGAGTCCACATCTGTGGAGAAGGGGGAGAATATGAAACATTCACATTGGATTGTCCTTTGTTTAAGAAGAAAATCGTTGTGTAAGGACCTATGTCTTCTCCTTTCTTTAAATGTTAGCACTGGGACCATACTAATATTTAGCTTTAGGCCACTTTTCTTGGCAGCAGAAGAACATGTCCTCTAAGTTCACAAATACCCACTTTGTTTAACACTGGCAAAGCCCTCCACTAACCTAAATCAATGCCTGACAAGATGGGGCCTTCATAGAAAGCTATAAACTTTTTAGACATTTGCACTTTCGTTTACTTGCTGATTAT
>JAEANM010017858.1:0-12828 GCA_017656035.1 Myanophis thanlyinensis | reverse complement strand
CTGTAAACCGCCCCGAGTCCTTAGGGAGATGGGGCGGTATATAAATATGATTAAAGATAAAGATAAAGATAAAGATGCCCTGCAAAATAGATACAAACCAAGGTCTCTTGCCAGGTCCTATCCAAAATTATATGGACAGCTTTGTCATTCTTACTTTCAAATCTTGGCAGAAGGTTTTCTTGAGTCAGTTTCCTATACATGTTGTAAATCAATGATCATAAACATCCAAAACAACCCCAGTGATGTTCTATGGCTCATGCAAATTGCATGAATAATGAATAATTTCTCAATCACAAATTAGATAACTCATATCATGTACTATTATAACTCATGTGATCCCATCCCATATTTACCATACAAATTTATTTGGCCTGTTTTGACTCCTAGATTACTTTTTCTGCTTCTGAATAATTAGCACTTTTGAGATGTCTTGGTTCAAATCATTTACCAATGAGAATTTAAATATTATGGAGGGGGGGATTAAGAGTAAATATTAAATTGTTATTTTGGCTTATTTCTTAAATTTCTGAAGATTCTTTTTCTTTTTGGTAATGGGTATTAATTATATTCTCTCTATCAAATGCAAACAGAATTTGATGGTTAACACTGATAATAATAATAATATTTACCATCATTAGTAGCACAGCAGTAACTAAAGATTTATTTTCTTCTAAGAAAGGTTTAATGGCTCTGGGTAAACTAAGTAGAAGCTTTTAAAAAAAACAACGGTATAAATATTTTTATTGAAGAGGGGCAAATTGAAATTAGACATTTGAAATAATTTTCAAAATCAATTCATTTTAAATGTTCAAATAATTTAGAAAGTCAATCAATTTTGATTTGGATATCTGTATATATTGGGACCAATTTTTCAGAGTGGATTTAACTTCATTTTATTTGGCTAATTCAGATGATTATAAGATATATTATGAGGTTAGGAAAGCTTCCCAGCAGAACTGAACTGATCTGGGCAGCCATGGGTCACTTTGATGAGTGAAATAAATCTATTAATTTGATTTATAGAATCAATTCAGTGCTCTGAATTCATCCAAATCAGTTCATTATTCATACAAGATCATTTCTGTAAAAATGAATGGTTTGAAGCAATGAATATTGAAAACAATATTACATTTTTTTAAAAGCAAAAAGAAGCTTTAAAATGTCAATAAATGCTATTAATGCTAAAGTTTACTTGACGTTTAAAGGTTATGGAAAAACAAACATTTTGTTCTTTGGAGAATTTAAATTTTTGGTTTGTGAGACAACATGTTTTTAATTTATTTAAATAAATGCAACCTTCATTTTATTTATTTCTTTGTTCACAACATATATGCTATGCCATTTGTGGAAACCCTGAGTAGCTTATAATATTTACGTTGTATTAAAAACAAAAATAAATTATTTTAAATCTAAACAGACAATTCAATGCATTTTTCTCATTGCCAAGTGTCTTTCTGAAGCTTATTGTGTTATGTCTTACACAATAATGCAGATTAAATCTAAAATCCATTTAAAAATAGAGCATAATAAAGATAAGGCAGCTTTTTGTAATTATGAATATTTTATTTTGAAGCCAGAAAATAAAATACAAACATACAGTAAGTAGAAAAGTTGGGCTGGTTTCCTTTGTTCTGTTTATGCTGTCAGGTTGCTGTTTCTTGCTGGCTTCATGTTAACAAGTATAATTGTAAACAATAGCTCAGGAATCATAGTTTCCACTGTGAATTTGAATCCTTGGAAGAGGCCTATTATTTATGAAATCTTCAAATAAATCTCAATAAAGTTGTATATCACTCATGAGAATAATAGTATTCTTTCCTTGTCTCTGTGGTCTGACTTTTCTTCTGGTGCAATGGTATATTGTACTATATTAATTATGATGCTATATGAACACATACCATGCAAATTAAATTCAATAGCAATGGTACCATAACAAGGCAAATTATTACAAAAATGAGGTCACTTGCAAGCAACGGGGTACCCAGATCCCTCAACTCCATTCAACTTTTATGTCAATGAATTTGTCCATGCCATCTCTCAATGTGAATGCCAGTCCCATTAAATCAGAGGCTGATTTATATGCTCTTTGTGCTGTTGACCCAGCTATTTCCTCTCAGCCAAACTGGATCCCTCCGTAAATGTCAAAACAGTGGCTGAACACTGCCAAACTGAGGGGATAGAAATAAATAAATCACCCAAAAAAACAATGGTATTGCTTTTCACTAAGAGACAATGCAAACCTATGTTAGAAAGCTGTGACATTCAGCAAAGATGCTTCTGTTTCTAGTCATCCAGTTTCTGGTTAGAACAAATGTTAAGAGGTCACATTTGAAGTCAACAGAGCAACTCAGTAGGTCTGCCAACCTCAGTGGTATCATACTGTTCCCTATAACCATTGAAGATTTTAATATTAAGGTGCTGAATCTGCCATGGTTTGGGGCCTTTATTCTCTATATATTTTTATTATTCTTATTTTGTAACTACCAAATACAATTTATCAGACCTTTATTGGGGGTTTCTGTTCCATGTGAGTATGTAGGCTTCAGATGTCCTTTTAGAGCAGGGGTCGGGAACCTTTTTGACTCAGAGAGCCATGAAAGCAAAATATTTAGAAATTCATTTCAGTAAGAGCCATATAATAAATCCAAAATGGTGGCTACCATTTTGCCTTCCAAAATGGTGGCCACGGCATTGCTCACCCACAAAGGTTGCCGGCCAGCGAGGGAGGCTGCTTTGAACACAGGTGGCCTCCAAAATGGTGCTGTCTCCCATACAGTGTCCCCAGGTTGTCTGAAATAGTTGCTGGGGCCAGGGACGGCGTTTGCAGCTTCCTCGTGTGTCATCCAAAATGGCAGCCACCACTCTGCCCATTTTCAAAATGGCGGCCGCAATGTCACTTGCCCACAATGGCTTCTGGTGACAAGACTGTTATTTTTTCTGCGAGCCAGATGAAATTCTCAAAAGAGCCACACCTGGCTCGCAAGCCATACATTCCTGACCCCTATTTTAGAGCCTGCATTTCCTACATCAGATGAGGAGAACACATCTTTCTCCTTCTGTCCTGGCCTCTTTTTACAGAGGCATGATTGAGAGTGTTTTAACAAACTGGTTTGGTGACTGCAGAGCCTCAGAAAGAAAGTTCATTCAGAAAGTGGTAAGGACAGCTGAGAAGATTATGAGAAGCCTGCTTCCTGTTATTCAGGATACTGCTTATAAGTACTATGTGCTTAGAGCTCAAAACACGGTCAGGGACCCCACACTTCCACTTCATAACCTGTTTCTGTTGCCCCTGGGAGGAGGTTTCTAGTAGGATTACCAGATTCTATAACAGCTTTGTTCCCTATGCCATCTGTCAGGTAAACTCACAAGATTTGTTTTTCTTGCCATGTACAGGTGTATATCTGAACTAAACTATGTTTGTTCTTGTCATATAATGTATGTGGGTATATGCATACTTTTGTATTTATTTATTTATTTGTTTGTATTCTGTTTCAAGTGTACAGACTGTTTATCACAGATAGTTAAACTCAACAGAAAAGGTATTATTGTAGATTGCTTCATTCTTGAGATATTCTCAATCAACAACTTAAAGTTACTGAACAGATTCTTCTGAGGTATATAATGTCTGTTCCTTTTCATGTAGGTGAAAAGAGGTACTTTTCATGCCGTGTTGAAAGAGCAAAATGGCTCCTGCCTTGAGGGGACAAGGCTTCCGGCAAGACTACAATTTTAAAAGCCCCACTGGCCAATTAAAAACACCAATGCGACCACATGGCATAAAACTACATTTCCCAGAAGTCAATCCCTTAAGGGGATAGTTCTTAATTGCTAAACTATTTACCCAGACCAGCACAGTTTGTTTATTTGTTTGTTTATTTATTTTGTCATGTTTATGCAGTGTGTATATTGGAGGTGGAGACCCTTTGAGAGCTGTATGCAAAGAAATTTTATTTTAATGTATGCTGATTAGCATACATTTAAAGTGACCATAAAAGTTATTCTAAGTCTAAGTCTAAATGAAAATCTGCCACATCTAGGAATTAATCATTGGCTCAGCTTGCTTTGTCAATGGTTTGTCCTCTTTCAGCTTTTCTACCCCATCCCTAATATCACTCACAACAAACAAGAATCCTTAACTTGGACTTGTAGAATTACAGATGCAAAATCCTCTGAACCAAGAATCTCTTTCATATTCTTTTTATGCTCCCCAATTATCTCTGGAGAATCACTTGTGCTACAACAGAAGAGCAATCACAGTAGCAGATATCAATGCTTTACCTTTGATTCTGACTAAGAGGAAATATAATAACATCCCTTATGCAGAATGTTTCTGTACCTCTCTTTGCATCCCTGCAATTGAATCAGTAGGTCATGTTTTTTTCTTTACCATTTCCTCTGCTGTGCTTAGCATGCAAAGCCCATTCCTCCACGTCTTTACACATTGTGCAGGCAGATCTGATTCTTCTCCTTGCTGATTTCTCTGCTATTAGGAATGCAGTGAAGTTTTGCATAATTGCAGTTTTTAGTAAAAAGTACTTGATTTTATTCTAGTGCTTGCTAAAGGCACACAACGCTTCCATCCATCCATCCATCCATCCATCCAGACACATAATTTTACTATGACATCTTTACTAATCATTTTTACATACATTATTATCTGTCGCCTTCTGTCACCTGCTTTGTGCACTTTGTAAAATTTTATTTCGGATCTCTAGAAAAATTATTTTAAAAGCAAAAAAACCACAAAACCCACATATGAACTATTATTGGACTTGCAGGATTTTAAAACAGCCATCTGCTGATAGCTGTTCGGCTTAAGTGTAGATTTCTGTCCTTCTGTTCAGTGGATCATAGACACTGAGAAACATTTTTTATGATTGCCTAGTAATATTTATTTTGCATATATATTTGTGTGGGAAACTCAAGTATCCTTGAAACATGGTAAGAGTGTAACATGTTAAGAGTGGCCAATATGATTTATTTTGGTAAAAATGCTAAGGACAATGATAGTAAAAATTATGGTTCACAATCTTTTTTCTTATTTTTGATGCTTGTCTTCTAGTTTGTTAATTGGACATAGCATTCTCAGAAAAATACAGATTTAATCTAGATGAATTTAGAGCACAATGCCTCTGCTATAACAGAATCATAGATTTATCCTGTTAAATTGCCTATAAATATACATCCTCTCTTATTTTCATGTAAGTCTCCATCACCCCAATCACAGACTGATTATAGATTGTTTTATAGCTTTTATCAGCAACCTCTTTGTTTTCCTTCCTTCATCTTTGTAGCTTTTGTGAGCTTTATATTTTTCCATTTTGACTGTTATAAAAAATGAAAACGTTTTTAAGTATGAAATAGCATTAAAATGGTATACTTCCTTCTTATTCACCCTCATTATTTGTGAACTGTAGATAACAATTCATTAAAAGAAAATGACTGAAAAAATGTATTTTCTACATGCATCAAACCCATTCTTCATACACAGAAAACTTTGTAAAATGTACTTTTCCAAACAAAACTGCAAAAAAACCTTAAAAAAAGAGGCATGGATACATAAAAGCTCTTACTGCAGAGGTGAAATTCAGCAGCTTCTAGCAGGTTCACTAGAACTGGTAGTAAATTTTCTAAGCAGTTCGGAGAACTGGTTGTTAGAAGAAATCTCATTTTGTTTTTGTTTTTTCCACTTTACAGGATTAATCTGTAAGGAAGGAAGGAAAAAAATATTCTGGTGTTGTTTCTAGCCTAATCTTTATTGCCCTGCTTACAGAAACTGCCCACCCAGTCACATGACCCATCCAGCCACACCCACCAAGCTACATCCATAGAACCGGTAGTAAAGAAATTAAATTCCACCACTGTCTTACTGTATGTAAAAAGGTCTGCTCCATATTTACCAGCAGCTAATAGAGGAAACCAACAGTGATGATGGAACCAAGGCTAATGAGGGCCACCTCTATAGTAAACCTTTAATGCACTATTAGGAGAAGAAATATCCATCAAATCCAAATCTCCATTTCATTTTAATTCATATAGCTTATAGAATACATTCCATTTGCATAATTATGTAATTGCTGTTTTTATTTGATTGACTCAACATTATTGACATATGACATAAATAGATGGAAATTATGTAAATTATATTAATTAAGCAGACTTTTTCAGAAATGACAACTTAATTTTTGGTTTGTCTGTACTGTCCAAGTCTTTTAAATGGAATTAAGCACTTGCTCTCACTCTATTGATTTTTTTCAAACATCTGAATCCCAACATTATATTGATTGATTGCCTGAATTTTGTTCCTATCCTATTATATAGGAAAAAAATGGATTAAAATGTGACAAATAATAATAAATGCTGGACTTAACTATACAAAAACAAATAATGATGAAGTATCAAGACTTTGCGGTGGAACAATTTCCCATCAGCTTAAGGAAAGTTCACAGAAAGCATTTTCTTTCTTTTTCTTTCTTTCGGATCACTCAGATGTTGAATTCAGAAAGAGCCATCCTGTGAGGTCTCCCATATCACTTTTTGTTTCTGTATCTTGATATTCAGAAATTAAAATGAAGTGTTTTTCTCTCCTGGTTCTTATTCCCATGGCAAGAGCACAGAGATCTCTTAAATATAAGTTATCCCCCCCTTTCTAAGAACACAACAACTTGTACAATGTATAGCTTCAAAACTGGATGATTGTACTTATCAGCCTAATAAAATGGTATGTTTTACTTCAGTTGCTGGCTTCAAAACCAATTGGAACTTATCATAAATGAGCAAAAGACCCATAAAAACCAACCAATGTCCTTTTGTGATCTGTTGGCCCCTCCAGCAGCTGAATCAAATGAGAAGAAGGCATGGGACTCAGGATCAGCACTGAAGCAACTTTAAAGCTCCGAAGGAGAAGAGGGAATAGAGTTGTAAGAGAGAGGGGGGCAGAGGCAGAGCCTGGGACATCAATCAGCCCTCAGATGGAGAGTCAACATCCCCCAGGTATGAAGGTAGCTGATGAGGAAGAGGAACAACTGGGTCCAGTGCCTAATGTGCAGATGCGCAGAAGGCAGAGAAGAGGAGAGCAGTGGAAATCTGTGCGCAGATCCTTGGGACAGAAGAGCCACCATTGCTAGCAAAACCCACTCTAGCTCTGGGGATAAAAGGCAGGAAATGAATAGATGGGGCAGACAACTATTCATCTTCCAGCCAGCCAAACTTGTTAGCCTGCTGTGAGAGAGAATCTTTTTTGCCAGGGCTGCTGGCACTCCTAATAAAGTTAACTTCAGAGGGTTGGTCGTGTTTGGGGAGCTGGGTCAGAACATCTTCTCTCCTCTTATTTCCTCTTTCCCCACCTTTCTCTTCCCTTTCCCTGTCTTTTCCCATCCTCTTCCCATTCTGTCCCTCTCCTCTCCTCTTCTCTCCTCTCCTTTCTAGACAACAAGAGAATGTTCAGAAACATATTAATCTTAATGACCCGGCACTGGAACTGAAATCAAGGAGAGGTACAGTATATCACTTGGTGATATACAGTACAACCTATTGCTAAGGGTTATGATTGGGATTTGACCTATTCCAGAAATGATAAAAAAATATATTACATAAAAATATCTAGGGTACTAAAAAAACAAACCCTCCTGAATACTAGAAAATTTAGAATTTTCATTTTTTTGCAACTTATAGTACAAAATGTAAACACATGTATACAAAACATACTACTAGAGAAATGAATGCACAACTTTATCTTTACAGTAAAAATCTGTACTCCGGCTCTCCTCTTCTTTAAGAAGTAGAAGGAGAGAAGAGAGGAAAAACAGTGCATTACAGTGGAAATCATGTGCAGACTGATGTTAGATCTATATTATGATGTTTGGGGGGGGGGAGAGCAAAGGGAAATGCAGCTAACAAAAATAGCCTAAGTGTATTTGCTGGCTTTTGTTACCGTGGATTTTTCAAGTACTAAATGAAAAATGTGCATGCAGAGAGTGTTGATTAGAAAAGCAGAAAGTACATGGGCTAGGTCAGAGTCTTTCTGCGGATATGCAAAGACATGAAAAGCAAATCAGAAACAGGAAGTCTGGCTCATCCTTGTGTTTACCTAAGATAAAGGAAAAGGATTGAGTAGAGAATTCAGGAGGTGCCATTTCAAAAGCCGGCTTGCTTCATCTGTATTCTGAATGGAACAGAAGCAGAGTGTGACCAAATGTTGAAAAGGACTTGTTGAGATACCCACCCTGTGACATAGTCTCTGCCATGTGCTTGTCTGTACAAGGGAAGCCACATTTGCTTACAGATTCAAGAAAGAATTGCTAAGGATGTGCTACGCATTCCTGTATAATCAAGCCATGTTTTTTCTAAGATATTTAGATTAAACACCTGTACAATATTCAGGATGAGGAGAAACGTATTTGTTGGATTCTTTTCAGAAAGGTGTTCTTTGTCTATTTTTTAACTGGAGCTGCAATGAACAAGCAAAAGTACAGATGTCAATCTCAAAATGTAACAGATGTCAATGAAAATACTTATTCAATGAGGTGTGATCCAGTTCCATGATTCTAGCAGTGGAGTGGGAATTAATGGACTTTTTAATATTCAACTTGTTCTCCTCTTCAGATCAGTGAAATGATTAGCTCTGAATTAAATTAGGTACATTGTGTAAATGTGTAGAAATGGGGACTTGATTGGTTGCTGTGTGATTTTAATTATATTTTCTTAGGACTGTGGTTTGAGAAAAAGATATTTAAACATTCCTCCTATGTAACCCCAATCCCAGTCCCATAACTACAACTTCCCTTTTATGGATGGTAAAATAAATCAAGCAAGGATTAATCATATGCTTAATGATATGTTTAGATTTTTTTTCTAAATCTAACTCTTACTATTTTGTATTATTGCAGTATGGCCAGTTTGGGAAATGTAGAAAAGTAAATAGGAGTTAATGAAATATTCAGTCAGATACCTAGTTACTGAAAGCTGAGCCAATATGTACAGATGAATTTGGTTAGGTATTTTGTCTCTTAAGAATACAACTGCTAACCTGTGCTCATAGTACAATGAGTCACATTTCAGATATTACTGTATGTCTTCTGGGGACAACTCCTTAAACTAAACACCTAATAATTTGAAATTATGTTTCCGTATCTAAGTAGTCCTTGATTTAGTACAACTGAGCCAAAATTTCTGTTCTTAAGCAATACAGAGATTTTCTTTTTCCATTTGATGACTTTTCTTGCCACAACTGTTAATCACTAGCTGAGTCACTACAATTGCTAAATTAGTAACACAGTTCTTTAATGAATCTGGCTTTCCCATTGATTTGCTTGTCAGATGGTCACACAAGATTATCCATGACCCCAAGTCACTGCAAAAATCATAAATATGAGCCAATTGCCAAAAATTTGGCCAAGTGGGTTGTAAGTGTGAAGAGCAGTCATGTCACTTTTTTCAGTGCCATTGTAGCATGACCTGTAGTGGAACTAGAATCTAAATACCTGTTCCACTACACCCGGGTGCGATTCAAGGTGTTGGTTATCACCTTTAAAGCGCTCCATGGCTTGGGACCCGGGTACTTACGGGACTGCCTGTTGCCACCATCAGCCTCCCGCTGACCTGTGTGTTCCCACAGGGCCGGCCTCCTTGAGGTTCCACTGTCAGGACGATGTTACTTGGCAGCCCCAAGGATTCGAGCCTTCTCTGTGGGGGCACCCTCCCTCTGGAACAAATTGCCCCCAGAGATTCGGACCATTATGGACCTTCCGGCGTGCACTGAAGACCTTTCTGTTCCAACAAGCTGGTCTGGCCTAGTACCATCGGTTGAGGGTTTTAAATTGGTTTTAAATTCTTAGTATGTATTTTTAAATTGTTTTTACATTTTAAATTTTTATTTGGTCGGCCTTGATTTAATTAATTTTAATTGGGTTTTTAAATTGTTTACTTGTATGTTTTTACTTGGCTGTGCACCACCCTGAGTCCTTCAGGAGAGGGGGCGGTATAAAAATCCTGAAATAAATAAATAAATAAATAAATAAATAACTATTAAAGAATAATACATTTATAAAGTGAAAGGTGTCCTTGGTTAATCACCACTGATTCAGCGACTGTTCAAAGTTATGATGGCGCTGAACAAGTGGTAGTTGTCATGGTCCTTGAAGTTCCAGTATCCCAGGCCCCCTGTGGCCATGAGATCACCATCTAAGCACTTGGCAATCCGCTCACAGTTTAAAAAGTTGCAGCATCCTAACCTCATGTGATCATCATTTACAATCTTCTGGGCTTCTCAGAAAAAAAGTCAATGGGAAAACCAGCAAAGGAGGTTTAAATCACTTCAGTAAATCTCCCCCCACCCCCCAGCAGCAGGCATCTGAAGTCTAGTTGTACCACACTGGCCACTCGTGCCCCTCTTCCAACCAGCAGTAGCCACTTGTTTGCCTGTCAGTCTCTTTGCAAGCTGCCTAGGACTTGCAACTTCCTATTGCTTCCCCACTGACTTTGCTTGTGGGAAGCCAGTAGGAAGTTGAATATGATGTAATCATCTCATAGAGCTGGTTAATGATCTGTGAACCTTGCTTAACAATGGCAATGGAGACTGGTAGTTGCTATTTCTAAGTAATGCAATCAAATAATATTTTATTTTAAAAACCAGCTTGTTTAGCAATACAAATCTGACATATTACCATTGTAAAGATAGGACTACCTGGTGTTTAAGGAAAAGATGACTGTCAGGTGGATTTTTTTTCTTATTATTCTTTATCTCACCATAAAAACATGGTTTATGAAACACCAACTTTTGCTCTCATAGTACCTGCTCATTTTGTGGTGTGTCTACTTATATTTCAGGTACATTTCAGCCATGTTCCTTTATCTCCAAATTGTTTTTGATTGTAAGGATGCAGTGAATGTAAACCTTGGGGGGGGGGGGGGAGTTTGTATATTTATCTAGAAAACTTTGAAATCTGCATTATAAATTTGTCCAGAAATTGCTAAATTAGAAGATCTTAGGTATTTGTCCAGAGGTTGTTATGGACTTCCCTTCCCTTCTTCTGGTAACAACATGCTTTGCAAACCATAGATGGCTATCTATTTAAAGAAACATAACCTATTTTATTATACATTTATTCTCTGTACAATAGATCCTTCACATCTCCAACTCTTCAAAATAAAAAAAATGACTAGACCAACTTGTATGTTTATCAGCTCATACTTTGCCAATAGCCTTTCATTGATAAAATCACTAAAATTGCCATTGATTTTTGATTCATATTGAACTGAATTCATTCATATCTTGTTTATTTCAAAAACAACACATTAGTTCACATTTGAAAATGTCATACCTGGATTATGCTAATAGTTGATAGGCTTTTCTAACTATGATGTCCTTGCACTGGTTCATATCCAGAGAGTCTGCTCCTAGTTCTGTCTGGATATACTCCTGTTTCTTTTTTTTTCTACCTGAATTTTGGCTGAATCTTTAGAAACTGTATGCATTTAAATTGCTAATGCCAACTTTTCAGGCCATGCATACAAGACCAACCAGCCTATTTGAACAACTTGATTCCAATTCATTTTTCCTGTGTGCTTAGCTTGATTGTGTGATAAGTTTTTCCTTGTGTTAAAACGCCCCCTTACAGTTTAGGGCTTTTCCCACTTAACTTCCTGGAATCCATTCTCCTGTGAATTTCATTTGATTTAAAGAAGTCAAGTTAAAATGCTTCTTTATGCAAGACTTTTACGAAACTGGAAGAACCTTCTTTCCCATTATTCATAGAGATTTATTTTTGATTGTTCACTGTTAATTATATTGCATTAGCAAATGCCTTGCATTGACTATTATATTATTTTACTGCAGGTTGTACTGTATATAGTTTTTTTTTTTTATTTTCCTGCTCTGCACTTAGTTAGAATTGTACATTAAATAAAATCCCCACTACTAAATAGTTAACATTTTGTTTCTGATAAAATCTCACATTTATCATAACAAACTCAATTCCAGGATCTTTGCACTTTTACGTAGTGACAAACTCAAATATTTCTGTTCTCTGTTGTATGCAGGTATTGCTTCTAGAAGCGAGACTCGCATGAGTCCTCTGATGCCAGCTCAAGTCACCAGGGTAGCGGCTATCTCATCACCAGCTGTGACTTTCATGGCAACCAATTTGGTGGATCAAACATTAGCAGGTGTGTTTATGTTTCACTATACTGATTATCCCACTAAAGCATATGTTGTGTATTTGCATACATTTCAACCAAATTGTTTCCTACATTGCACAGTAATGAAAAACCCCTCTGCTAACAAAAGCATTTTGCAATTGAACTAAATCTAGCATGGTTACACGGCAACTGTTGTAGCATTTGCATCAACTGAAGAACAGAGGATGTTTCTTTTTTACAAAGTCAGTTCCAGAATGGTTTTCTGGAACTAAATATTCCTTTTAGACCTTGGAATCAAAAAAGTATTTGTTTTTCTCTTTTAATAAATATGACTTGAGCAGTAACATTTTAAAATTCTCTCATCCTTACAATGTCAGCTGCAAATAGACAAAGCTGTCTATTTATTAGAGCAGAAGTATTATAGAAGTCACATCTCCACTAAAATGTGTTTTCACAGTACAGGAATGAATATATTTATATCTATATAGTTTCTGTGATGACTGAGCAATTATTTGAGACTCCATATTTCCCTCTTACCTGTCATCTTATTATCATATTCTTTCTTTGTCTTTCTGATCTTCAGACTCTGTAACTAGCCAGCTGCCATTTAAACATACAAATTGAAACTGTTTTTTTCCCTTCTGAATTATCTTAACTCTTTACTACCTATGCCACAATTTTATTTATTTA
>JAEANM010017857.1:0-12828 GCA_017656035.1 Myanophis thanlyinensis | reverse complement strand
ATTATTATTTTTTGGGGTGTGTGTGTGTGTGTGTCACCATTCCTTTGGGTTCCTTCCCATTTGCTTCGTCTTGTGTAACTCAATCAGGCGAAAACCTGATTCAACAAATGGGTACAACAAAGAGGATAGAAATACAGGATTAAAACGTAGGAAAAGGCAGCCAAGAGCTACTGAAGGCTCCACACAAGTTAAGCAGAAGGAAGCCTCTGATCTGTTTGTAGAAGCTAGGCTACAGAGGGTTTGGGGCCCTGTCCTGTGGGTCTCCGGAGGGAGCGGGGTGCCAAATGACGGGTGGCCCCCTGCTGTGTCTGGTCCCTCCCCATGGAGGCGCAGGGGCTCCCCCCCCCTCCTCCTCGCCCTGCCTGCCCCTGCCCTGGTGCTCAGTGGGAGCCCAGCCTCCCTGTTTCTGGAGTCGGGTTCTAGCCACGTTCCTCCCTACGCCCCATACCTCCCTCTCCATCGAGACCTTCCATGGGCTCCACGACGGGCAGGGCATCTCTGGGGCACCCCTCGATAGGACACAGCCTTCACCTGCAGGTGCCCCTCAACCTTCCCAGTCCCTTCGGGCCTCTCCCACCGTGCATCAAACACCCCCCTCCCCCGCTCCCTGTTCTTGATGGGGGGGGGTCTTCTTCCCTGCTTCGCCCCTCTTCCTCGCTGGCTCCTCTTTCCTGACGCCCGAGAGAGCCCCGCTCCTTCCGAATTCTGTCTCTGTATCTGCAGTGAGCGACTGCGAGTCCTCCGCCATGCTGCCCCTGGAGTGCCAGTACTTGAACAAAAACGCCCTGACCACCTTGGCCGGACCCTTCACGCCGCCCGTCAAGCACTTCCAGCTCAAGCGGAAGCCCAAAAGTGCCACGCTGCGAGCGGAGCTCCTGCAGAAGTGTAAGTAGCTGAGCCCCGGGGCCTCTACTCACAGGAGGACGAGGAGGAGGAGGAGGAGGAGGCAGGGATGCAACCACACTTCCCTTGGGGGGACTGTTCCAAGTTACAACGGAACTAAAAAGAAGTGACCTGTGACTTACGACAGAGGGCAGGACCCCAGTGCAGCAGAGAGAGAGGAGATTTCAGCGAGAAATGGGCTTTTTCGTGGCTGGCTGACAAATAAAACCTGTATAAATGTTTTATTTCTTTTACAAAACTTCTTAAGTAAAGAAATGCTCCCTCGTTTGCATCTGGCTGTCTTAGACAGTAGTCTGTTCTCTTTTGTTCGGCATTAACTGCAAAAGAAACCCCCAGCGTGAGAAAAAGTTAGCGCCTAAGATTTTCTTCTGTTTGGACAGAGTCAAGTTTAATAGTGCATTAAAAAAGCTTTCTTTGAAATTAATGTGTGTTTTTTTTCCCTTTTAAAGTTGTGTGCTAAATAGAATTACATAATTTCTTTAGCTGCTGAAACTGCGCAACAGCTCAAGAAGTCTGCCGGAGTGGCTTTTCATGCCAAAGGAAGAGGACTGGTTAAGAAAATCGACACAACAAGTAGGCTTTCCCATTTTTGTCTCGCTTTATGCGCAAAGATTTCAAGCCTTTGGAGAGATAAATGGGCAAAGGCAACACAACAAACGGTGGATATACACAAAGGTGGGAGATTTAGGTGCAGGGCTCGGGAAGAAAGTCGGGGCCCTTGTTGAGTTGGCCAGCTCAAATTCCTGCTTTCCGGAGAAACACGAGCAACGTTGAGCACAGGTGGCTGTGAGAAAGTCCAGCTTTGATTGGACATAGAATAGAATAGAATAAGAAATAGAATAGAATAGAATGAATATTGGGATGAAAGAATAGAACTGAGGGCTTTTGCTGCGGCGTGTTAGTTTGAGTCTTGAGAACGGGGGCTCACGCAGCCTTCCGGGGGGGGGGGGTGTCTGGAGCATGTGGTCTCGGATATCTTAAAAGATTTCCCTGTCCTCCCGCCCTCCCTCCCTCTCTCTCTGCTCTGGGGGGGCGGGGGTGTGTGCACAAGGGCCTCTGCCTTCCTTACTCCTTTCTTGTCCCGTCTGTTTGCAGCTCCGCTCAAAGGAATACCAAAGCAAGCTCCCTTCAGGAACCCCACCGCCCCGATCGTCTTCAGCCCCACGGGGAACCGGACCACCATCCTGTCCTCCAAAGTGCCTCTGTGCAAGGAGAGAGGCGTCAAGGTATCCCCCCGCCCCCCTTTTCCTTTTAAGAGCGGATTTCTCCTCCTCTTCCTCTTCAGAAGCGAAGGGGTGTTTCTCTGCGTGCAAATCGCATTCAGAAAGAGGCCAGAAACCTTTCCCCCCCCCCCTCCCCCCTGTCTCCACAACGAACAGGAGGCCTGTTGTGTTTTAGCATGGAGGGACCAAAGCCCACACGTTGGTTGTCTTTGGTTTTTAGGTTTCTGCGTTCCTGCTTGCTAAAGTCAGCTTTCTCGTTTGTCAGTTTGAGACCGATACAATTTACGAAAGGGGTTTCCCACACAAGTTAGACAATAGTGTGCAGTTGCGACGTGCCTCGTCCCCAACACTCTCTGAGAGAAGACGGTGCTGAAATTCAGCCTCAAAGCGCTGCGTTTAAAACGCACACAGTTTAACAGCGCATGTTCCTAAGCAGAAGCCCTCCAGACGGACCGTGTGGCCTTTGCCCTGCAAAGGGGGGGGGGGGGGGCGGGCGCAAAGAAAAGCTTTAGAAAAGGAAGGGGCTGTTTCATTCAGGGACGGTTAAAAGAGAAGGCAGACCCTTTCCCTGACAGTTAGGACGACACAACAACACTCTCGGATGCTGCACAGTGAAGGGGGGGTGTTAATGCGGAGGCTAAAGGCCTCCTTTGTGACGCTGAGCCAGGCCTGGTGAAGGAGCGGACCACAACTGGCTCCACGGGCCAGAAAAGTGAAGGCTTCCCCGTCTTGTATCTTTGTAGTACCTGGACATCAAAGAGCTGAAGGCCGTGGATTCTGGGCGGGAGGCGAAACGGAGGAGGAAGACTTTAGGTGCGTTGAGCGGCTGCCGCCCCTCCTGGATCGCCTGGGGGGGGGAGGGGGAGGGAATCGCTGAGCCTGGGATGGGGGCGGGGGCAGTGCGGTCTTGTACAATGCAGGTAGTCCTTGACTTATGGCCACCATTGAGCCCAGAACTCCTGTCGCTAAGTGAGACCTCTGCTAATTGAGTTCCCCTCCCCCTTTTTACAACTTTTCTGGCCATGGTTGTTAAGTGAACCACGGCAGTTTAGTTAGTCACACGGCCGCTAAGTGAATCTGTCTTCCCCCTTGGCTTGGCTCGGCTTGTCATACCAGGAGGTGGCCAGAGGGGATCACGTGACCACACACCCCCTGGGACACCATGACGGTCATAAACCGGAGCCAGTCCTCAAGCGTCCAAAGTTAAGTAAAGTGGCCACGGGGGATGCTGCAGCGGTCATAAAAATGTGGGAAACAGTCATGCCTCGTTTTTCAGTGGCGTTTTGCAGCTAAAGGAAGCGTCGTAAGTTGACGACTACCCGTGTTGATGATGTTCTGACTCTTGCTTCTGTAAGGAAGGGAGACGAAGCTCCCTGAGAGAGCCAGAGCCTCTGTGTGTGTGTCATCCCCAGCCCCCCAGCCCCCCCCCCGTTCTCTCCCACTGGGTTGGCCCCGAAAGAACCCCGGAATGAGATTCTGCCCCCCCCCGGTCTCCCCCCCCCCCCCCCCCCCCGGCAGATACAGACGTGGTGGCCAAGCAAGCGAAGGAGGAGACGGTGGTAGAAAACGCCACCCCGGATTATGCTGCTGGGCTCGTCTCAACCCAGGTAGGGGGTGAGGTGGGTTTTCGTTTGTTTGTGTGTTTGTTTGTTTCAAGGAGGTTAAGCTGCTCCCCAAATGATGCTAACAGCAGGTGGGTGATCAGCCCTTGGCTGCCCAGATTCCTCTCGGAGATGCCTTTTGGGCTCCCTTTGCAAAAGTGGGGAGGGAGGCTCAGGTGATACAGGCAACACCTTCAGGATATTTCCAGCACTTTGGGCCTTTTTTTTTTTTTAGCTTTTCACTGTTTTTAAATCTAACTTTTGCTGGATGCGGTTTTTCTTTGAATGGTTTTAAATGACATTTTAAATTTAGTAGTTTGATAAGGGCTGTTGTCATCATTATGACTTTTTGTCTTACTCTGGTGCTGTTTCTCCCCCCCCCCCCTTTCTGAAATGGATGTGTGTCTATGTGTGTGTGGGGTCCTTTTGCAGAAACTTGCTTCCCTGAACAACGACCCGGCGCTTGCTTCTACCAGTTACCTGCCTGCAGCGCCCAGCGCAGTGCCGTCCTCCTCTTATGTCCCAGGCTCTGACCCCCAGCCAGGTCAGTGACTTGCGTCTTCAGCATCTGGGCGGGTGGTTTAAGTGGCAGTGGGAACGCAGAGTTGTGTGAAGGGAGTGCGGGGTTCGGCTGAGAGGACATTCTCTCCCAAAGCAAAAAGGGGCGATGATAACAGTGACAATTACGTTGGAGGAAGAACGAAGCAGAATCCGGAGAAGGTAAAAGGGGCAGCGTTGCCATCTGGATCCAGGCTGAACGGGGCCTTGTTTCTCGGGGCCTCTGACACGGTGGTGAAACCATCTCCCCAGGCTTATCGGTCCCTGCCGGGCGGGTCTTCTCTTGGGCCACCCACCCATATGCTAAGTCTCAGTACTCAATACGTGTCGGTCATTTCCCTCCAGATTTGCTCTTAGTTCCGTGCCGCTGGTTGCCGCTTAGAATCCCGTGCCGAGCCAAGCCCCGGCCGGCCACACGGATTTTCAGATTCAGGGGGAACGACCCCCCACGCGGAACACGTTTTTAAAGGAATTGGTGGTGGCCGTGGACTTTTTGTGCTGAATAAGAAGTGAACGTACCGTTGCTCTACGAAGCTCAGGAGGTGGAGGAGGAGGAGGAGGAGGGAGGTGATAACGACAGGTATGCCTTAATGAGCCCTTCTACTCTCACAGCCTGTTTGTCCTGACATCCAGCTGGCTCCATCTGGGACCCCCTGCAAGCTAAGGAGGAAGCTGCTCTGGCCGCCACCGCCACCCCTGCCCTGCCGGTGGCTCAGTTCAAGCAACGGACGCCCATGTACAATAGTCACTTGAACCTCACCGCCACCGCCACCACCACCACCACCACAGCAGCGGCAGCAACAGCGGCAGCAGCAACAGTGGCGGCAGCAACAGTGGCGGCAGCCCCAGCCACCGATTCCCCGGTGTCTCCTCCGGTGACCTCTCCGGCAACGCAGGGACCCCCAGCTGCTCCTCAGGACGCCCCTGCCAAGAAGGGTCTCTCTCTCACAGTAAGCATCCCGGCACACACAGACCAGTCGGTGGCGGTTGTGGGGATTAGTAGGTGGGGAAGTAAGAAATGAGAAGGCACACACGCACACACCGCTTGTTGGTTTTTCCAAAGTCAGGCCGGGCTTGTCTGCAGGCTGCTTTGTAGCTATTGGGGGCGGGGGCTTCACGGTCTGGTCCGACCCCAACACAGACACCATGATGAAGCAGCCAGAGTGGCAGAATTTATGGCAGGGCTTAAGGATTCCTGCTTTCTTTCGTGCATGACTGCATTACTAAGCCACCCAGCATTGCCCGAGACAGGGAGATGGGGTGGCAAATAAATTGAATGAAAGAAGGAAACAAACCAATCAATCAGTAATTTTGCGTATCCTAGGCCTGTTCACAGGCTTTGTTCTGTTCTTTAAAGTTATCCTTACAAAAGAGCCAGTGGATATTGCCGTGTGTCTGTGGGTGTGTATCGTGGAAGAGAGTCACAGTTCTTCATCCCTTCCAGTTGATGGATTTATTGAGGAGGAGGAGAAGTCGTGGTGGGCAGTTACTTCCCATCATGGGATGGATCGTGGTTGTCCAACCTTTTGGCTGGCCTGGGCCCCGTTGAGAGAGAAGAGGGGATCGTCTTGGGCCACATATAAACTATACAACATAGTTAATGTGCAGAAATAACAAACCTCATTTAAATTTGGATAGCTTTTATTATCTGCGTGAGACAAAAAGGACTGAAATGTTCCAATCTACAGGAAAACAGGCAGCTCCAGGGCTGCGGTGTGTGTGTGTGTGTTTTATAACCTTTCCCAGACCCACATTTGTAGCAAAGAATAGTAGATTCTAGGTCTGTTAGATATCCTAGAACATCTATTTAGGATGTTCTGAACCAGAAGGAGTAGCAACAGAGTGTGTCCATTTTAGTGTGCTTTTAGTACTTATGCTAGTCCAGAAAATGTCCAATACAGGAATAAAAATTATTTAAGTATGATCTTCTGAAACTTAGTTCTCTACTCGTAGTAAGACCTTAGCTCAGGTAGGGGATCAGATTCCAAATTCAGCTTGTGTTCCACAAACTGTTTTGCCTTTGGGCCTTTTCATATTTCAAGCATAATCAGATAAATGCAATATTCCACCAATACCATTCACATGCTTTCTCTCTCTTTAGAGTTGAACATACTCCATGTTTCAGAAGGCAACTTCTAGGGTGTCTCCTTCTCTGTGTTAAGAGAGGAGATAAAACATGTATTTTATTTAACATTTTGATTATGGAAAGTCAATTTAGTGTGACTAACATATTAAAAGTAATCAAGATATTTAAAAAATTAAATATATATATATACATTCTGGCATCAAACTTTATACCATGTCCTGAAATGGATACCTCTAAATGCCCATGAAAAAAAAAACCTCAATTCTTAAAAGGTATCAAGATCAGGTCCATAGGTAAGATACTACCATGGAAAAGCCTAGGTCCTAGGTCCAACCAAATGACATTGGTGCAGACAGAGCTTAGAGAAAAGTATGTGTAGAAAAGTATGTGGAATGGGAGTCTAATGGGAGGCAGGCAATCTTGCAAATAACTTGGCCTGTTGGAGTTTATGGGTGATAAGCACATTGAATTGCATGTGGGAATCATTACAAATGGTGCTCTAGGGATATACTGTAATATTCCCATAGCTAACCATGCTGCTGCATCCTTCAGCATGAACTTTGTCATCTAGTATACCTAATTAAAGGATTAATCTGGAAAAAGTGGCAAATTAGAACGGTCACATTTTTCTTCTAGCGGAGTGTCAAGAATGTATAGTCTATAACACATAAACCTATTGAACCAAAATTCTTATTACTGAATGGGAAGAAAATGGGCACAGCATCAGAACTGACCGTCACTGGCCACTCTTTCTTCTCTCTGTTAAATCTCAATGGACTCCAGTCACTAACAATGCTGCTGTAATTCCTACTCCCTACACCCAGATCCCATTTTTCCCTAGAGCCAATGGATCTTCACAGTAAGATCCAATGCACCTTTTAGATCACTTGCTCACTCTTTCTCTTGATTTCGTGGGAATGGTGTAGCAATTATTGTTGCTTGTGTCCGGATAGCTGAAAGTAAGGATATGACACAACTGAAGAGTTCCATCTTGTCACTACATTGGATTAGTAAAGATTGAAAAAAAACCCAGCTGCTATTAATGACAGAATGATAGCAATTCTAGATGGTGGACTGGCACTAGTAAGTGGTAGACTCTTTGCCAGGATGTTGACCTTGATCTTGACAAGTAACAGATCCAGGACCGAATTCCATCAACTTTGAAACAAAATATGTTGTATCATAAATATTAAAAAAATGGAACTTTGGAATTTGCTCTACCTCCTGAACTGTCTAAGCATGCAGCTCCTAATTATTCATCAGAAAGTCCTCTGAAATCAGTAAGACTCCTTAATTCTGATTTTCTGAATGCTCTGCTGGCAAACTGCCTATTCACCTTTAATTGGTTTCATAACAAATTTGAGTTTTTAAAAGTGAGTGCATAGTTTTAAGTCCAAGGCTGGAATTTACTTTAGATAGACTTTTCACTTCATCCTCTTTCTACCCTCTGTTTAGGCCTCCCTTCTGAGAGTCATAAAATAGAACAACATGTCCACTCCACCATTACAGAACAGCGTAATGTGGCACTTGGTTATATTTTTACTTAATTACTACAGCTTGCACAATCAAGATATGAAGTCAAAGCAGAACAAGTACTTTTAAAATGACAAATCTTTATTTTGAAGCAGTTATATAATTTCATTCCTATATGTCCCTCCCCCAAAGTTTGCAGACTGTATCATAGTTTAGGAAGCAGTAAAATACCCTAAATAATTGCCAAACCTCCTGCAAAACATCTCTATTGTTGCCTGAGGTAATTAAGGGAGTTATTCCATTTTCTATTACCTGTTGGTCTTATTTTTAGGGCATTAGTGGATTACAACCTGAAATCATTTTGGAATCATCTTCCAAAATTCTTGTTTCATTCACTTGTAGGTATTTAGATAAAGGAGCACTAGTTTAGTGGGATTTCATCCTGAACTTTAACGCCTGTTTGAAAACAGATTAGGTAGGAAACTAAAAGGCAACGCCCTAAAAAGAGAACACCGTTCTGATTTCCCATCAGCAAGTTCACTCTGGCCGCTTGCATTTAATAGTGGGCGCCGTTCTCTGGCCTTTATAGGTAACTGAGTGCGCGGGGGGAGGGGCACACTTTGAATTCCCGAAGCACCAGGGGAAAAAATGGGGGAGGGAGATTATCCTACAGGTGACGATCTAGTCGTGCCCATTCTGCAGCCTGCAGGTCTTGGCTTCGAGGCCCAGCTCGGCTCCCACTGGAAACAACCAGGAACCAGGCGAGGCGGAGTTAACCGCAGCTTCTTCGACCGTGCACATCCCACACCCTTTGCCGCTTCGCGTGTCCCGCACGGCCGCGCTGGCACTGCGCCAGCCGGCAGCTTTACTGGCATCTCCTTCCGCACCGCCGCCACCCCTGCAGCAGCCTCTTAACCTCCCCGCCTTCTGCCGCCGCCCTCCAAGCGACGTCCGTCCGGCCTGCTTGGCACAGCACGGCGCCTTCTCAGACAGACCCCCCCCTCCCTCCGGTGCACGGTGAAGTCGGTCTGGGGCTGATCGGCAGCGAAGGGTCGTGGGCTAGAGCGCGCCATCCTAGCCTCCACACCTAGCAACAGCTGTGACAGGACGCAGCCGCCGCCGCCGCCGCTACAGCGGGAGGAGGAGGAAGAGGAATGGCCGCCTCGGCGGCGGCGGCTGCTCCCTCCCCACAGTCCTGACAGCCAGAGCCGGGGCGGAAGCAGCAGGCGGCGTGCTGGACTCGTCCTCCACCTCCTCCGGGTCTCGCCGCTCTACCGCTGCCAGTGCAAACTCAGTCGTCTTTGCGGTTGCATGCGCCTTGCAGCCACCCGGCCATGTACCTCCGGCAGCTACTCGCCGCCGCCCTCCCTCATCCTCCCAACACACACCCACCCGCCCGCCCTCGTGCCTGCTTGACTGCCATCCAAACCCGGCACCCCCTTCCCCGTCGATCCTCTGCCCTCATTCATCCTACGTTCGATCCCGGCTGCAGTCCCGCCCGCTCCCTCGACCCCACGCCCCTCCTTTCCCGCTCCACACTCCATGCCGCTGCCGCCCAATCCTCCGCCCTAGCGCGGCTTGGGAGGGCGATTCCTTTCCGCCACTACCACCACCCCCATCCCCGCACCGGGTCCACCCCCACCCCCCGATGCCCACGCGTCATCCGGCTGCACTGGCTCACCGATGTGGTTGTCCTCGATGTGCTCGATGAGCTCCACCAGGGTTGGGAAGTGAAGTCCGCAGCCCCCGAAGCGGCAGGTATTGGAGAAGAAGGAGGCGGCGGCGATGCCTGTCATGGTGTTGCATGGAGATTCCTCCCGCCTCCGCCTTGCGGTGCCTACTCTGCCAGGGCCGCCGGCGGGAACGGGAGAGCCAGAGAGAGGAGATGGAGATCGAGCGGGCGAGAGAGGCTGGGGGTTGGGAGGAAGAAGAGTAGGAGGTGGCGGCTGCAGCGTCGGGAGCGGCGGAGGGGAGGGACGGGCTGCTGGGTGGGGGGAGATGAGGCAGGCGCAGCTGGGAGGAGGGATCATTGCCGCACTCAAACAGCTGGGCAACCCCAGCCGTCGCTGCCTGCCTCCGCAGCGGGAGTCTAAGACCCGGGCCACGTTGAGCAGCAACTGCTCTCGGCGACGAGCGGCCAGCAGTTTTATGAGCGGGGCGGCAGCGTGGGCGCGGAGGGGAGGGGAACACAACAGTTGGGGGTGTGTCTGAGCCTATTCCTCAGTAACTTCTTAAGTTTTTTTTTTCTTTTCACACGCTATAGAAAGATATTTGCAGGAAAAAGCCCAGCGTCCCACTTCAAAAATGAAAGTTTAATGGCTGGAGCTGGGATTGAGGCTCAACACAGATAGATTCTGGGTTCCAGTGCAGAGGCCTGCATGGGACACAACACTTGTTTCCAGTCCACCATATATATCATTAGACTCTACATATAGAATATTTAGGATATAAAGTTATTAAGGTATTTTATACAGAAAGGAAGAAAAATATGGTTACAGTTTTACCCTGTCCAGTTTCGCAGCATTTCTTTCAAATCTTCCTGCTGCTGGGGGAAGGATTTATATACATGATAGAGATCCAACACTAAATTTAATAGGTTTGAGATTTGAATCCAGGGGTTAAACACAGATAGGTTTTAGTGCCCCAACTGTGTCAGTATGCCTGACCATCTCCTATTTCAAACAGCCTAGATTCATATTCTCCATGTACTCAGTACATTTTACAACTACATTTTACAACCTGCTTTTTGTTAGTGGACAAAAAAGATTATAAGATGTTTATCTCCACTAGTTAAACAACTTTTACAATCTATCCAGACTTAAGTCCACACATTACACTAACAGTGTGGTTTGGATTTAGTTTAGTTTATTGCCTGAAGTTAAATCATGGTTTGTAAATTGGTTTGTAAATTATGGTTTGCCAATTAGGATTGGGATTTATGTGTTGTAAGAACTTGCTAGGTCTTCAACTCAAGAACATTTTTTTAAATTATTAGAATTATTATTTAAAAATTATTAAAATAATTTTAAATGGTGCATGTGCAGATCCATATGTAGTGTAGATCACATAACATACATATTGTGTATTTTATGTACTGTATATATTGTACAATATTGTATGTGCTAATGGTACTTTGTTGATTTGGACTTGTCCAGTGTTGCCATTAGAGTCATCTGAATTATGGTAATAGTGATAATGCGAGACTTTGGACAATGTGTTTAATAAATAAAAATCATGGTGCTATGATTTGTTTGCATGGTAGTATCTCACCTTTGCTTCAGGTGTTCAAGCCAACACATTGTGCATAGCTTCTCTCTGAATTTTTTCCAATCCCAACAATTCTATGGAAGGAAGGATGACTGGTTCAGTATAATTTACTAAACTTCCAGGGCTGAAGGTAGACATCAATCTGAATCTCCTTATCTCAGAATCTCAGAATCTCATACTAAAATTCTGAAGTAGACAGATTGAAACTGAAGATTTTTTAAATTATTGGCAGAATACCTTTAGTATATTTTAAACTTCAAAAGTCAGATTACTTTATTTAATGCCATCTGACATCTGTGATCCGATTCCAAGATCGCCCATTATACAGAAGTCCAAATAGGAGTTTATTAGGGAATGTGAACAAGAGAGTGTTTTCGTGACAGATCATGTGAAAATAAAAAGTACTTCATGGCACTAAGGCTATGTTCCTTTTATATTCCCAACTATTTGAGTCACCAAATCTTAAGAGAAAATTTCAACCCAACTCACATTTGTTTTCAGGTTAGCCAACTTCAAAACTTTGAGCTACAGGGTTCAACTTGAAAACTGTTCAGAGCAATTCTTTCCAAATTAAATCAGTTCAGCTGTCCAACAAAAACTACAGTTGAGATCATAGAATTCATAAGCCAATCAGAAGCCATCCAAATGTCAAGGACTACGTGAATCTTGGTGATCAAGGGAGATTTAGGAAAGAAGGCAAATTAGATCTCATTGTTCAAAAGAAATGAAAGCTGGTCCAAAACTTTTCTTTGAACCTGAGAAGCATTTATTTTTCATATTGTAATCATGAATCAAGATTTTGTAAATACACTCAACTAATTTGTGAATCCAATTCACTATTATTGACCTTTAGGTACAATATGATAAAAGTTTCTGTTCTGTCATGATGGGGATGGGCATCTTCTGTCTCCCAGGCTGCAAAATATCCAGGTTTGAATCTGTTTCTAAAATGCAAATCTTTTGGTGATACTTCAGTGTATAAAATCTGGGTTAATTTACACATACTATAAGTTGAGTTTAAAGACTGGTAGAGCTAATATGACTGTTGTACACATTTTAAAATGAGTCCTTAATAATATATATGCTAGTATATAAATGTTGCAAGGATATTTTTAATTTACTAAAATACGTGTGACCCAGGCAACCTTCAGACAGTAATGTCTCATATTAACACATGATTTTAAGTATCAATGTAGCTTTAGTTTGTGCCCTTCAGATTTCATAAACGTCATGTATTTTCCACCAGGTGGTGAAAAATCTTTATGGTGAAAATGGTAAGGCATCATGTTGTACTTTGGTCACGAATGTTCTGCAAATTTCATCTCCTGTTTTGCTTCTATGGACAGTCCTTGATTACAGCTGTTCATTTAGTAATTGTTCAGCTATTGAAAAAAATTACTTATGACCATTTTCCACATTAGCAACCATTGCAGCATCCCCATGGTCCTGTGATCAAGATTGGACACTTGGACACTTACACACTGGCAGTTGTAGTATCCCCTGTGTCTTGTGATCACCTTTAGTGACCTTCTGACTAAACAAAGTCAGTGGGGAGTCACTTAAAACTGTGTTGCTAACTTAACAGCTGCAGTGATTCATTTAATAACTAAGGCAAAAAAAAAAACCAGTGCAAAATTCACTTTATTTATTTATTTAATTTAATTTATATACCGCCCCCTCTCCCTCAGGACTCGGGATGGTTTACAGCCAATAAAAA
>JAEANM010017856.1:0-12829 GCA_017656035.1 Myanophis thanlyinensis | reverse complement strand
TTTTATTTGCTGCCCATTTTGCTACAGTGACCAATTATGAGTAACTCAAGGCAGCAAGCACACCTAATAACACCTCCCTTCTCCTGTTTTATCAATAGCTGCAACCCTGGGAGGTGGATTGGGCTTAGAGAGAATGACTGGCCCAAAGTCACCCAGCTGGCTTTCATGCCTAAGGGGCCTAGTAGAACTCACGGTCTCCTGTGGATTGGCCAAAATCGCTGGCTTCCATGCCTAAAGTGGGACTAGAATTCTCAGTCTTCTGGTGATTGGTCCAAAATCATCTGCTGGCTTTCATGTCTAAGTGTGACCAACAATAAGTTCTACATGACCTAGGAACAATAGTTCTTCCTTGGGTTGGAAAGTGGTTCTCTTTGAGTCCTTTCTGGATGTTTTTAGTGGGTCTCCCAACTTTCTACAGTTTTTATTTACCAAAAGGAAGGTGATGAAATATGCTTCCCAGCCACTTTATCTGGTGCCAGCAATAACCTCTTAGTCTAGCCCTACAGCTTAAAAAAAAACACACACAATTCCTAATTCTTTATTTGCTTTCTTTCTCTAAAGCAAGATACACAGGGTGAGCAGTAGGAGAATATTAATGGCGAAGTCATTCTTATTGATTAGGAGCAACTGTATTTAATATTCATGCACTAGCAGGCATTATCTACAATATGTGACAATAGCCGATGGCTTAGGCGCTTTGAATAGCCAAGTCAAGAAATAAATATAAATATATATATTGAGTGATAGCTAAATAGCATCTATATATAATCAAGGGCGGTATACTTATCAAAGAGAGATCCAAGCTAGAACTAAAGAGAAATTTCCTGGCACTGAGAATAATTAATCAGCTTGCCTCCAGAAGCTGTGGGTGCTCCATCACTGGAGATTTTTAATAAGAGATTGGACAGGCATTTGTCCAGAATGGTATTGTGGGAAGAAATATCCATCTGGTTCAGTTCCAAGCTGGGAGAAAGTCACTGGAAACATGGAGGCTGATTGGAAAGATGGTTTATTGATGAAACAGAACCACATGGGTGTGTGGTTCTGGACAGCTGACAAAATGGAGTTGAGAAAGAGAGAGAGACTGTGTGTGTATTTATAACTTCTCTGGTTTTTGCACTTGAGCTTCCTGTTCCTGTGCAAGAATATGTATCAGGGGCTCTATAGGCAAAAGAGGAAATGCAAATCCTAAGTGTTTGAGCTCCCAGGTTTGCTTGAAGTTTTGGACTGCTCTTGTGTTCTGAAAGGGTATTGGGCAATTCCTATTGGGGCTTAATGGTTTTTGTCCTGTTTTGGATCTTGAATGAGGGCCTTGCTTCTAATCCTACCATTCTGCCTTTGTTCAGACTTTGCTGCGGGGAGTTTCAATATATCTGGTCTTGAATGGATTACCAAATCTGCATTTCTAAAAGCTGGCCTCCTCAGTTTCTGCTTGGGGGCAGGGAGATTGGGGCTGCTTCCTGCCTCTGAAAAAAAACCCCACAACCCGTGTTTTTCCATTTCTCATTTAGGGAAATGTAATAGTCTGCCTTTTTAATATTTCTCAAAATTTTTCGTTCTTCTAGGAATGGGGCTGATTTTCTACAGTATAAGACAGTGGTGGAAAACCTTTTATGTCACCGTGTACCAACCTGTGTGCATGAAGTAGCATGCAAAACTGGCTTGCTTGGACCATGTGGCCTCACTGGCCTTGCATGTGCGGGAGCACCGAAACCCAGAAGAGCAGCATGCCAGGGTGCATACGTGCTCCGAGAGCTGAATGTCTGGTTACTGTCGTGCATATGTGCGCCATCCATCCGAGCTTCCGGGTCCTGGCATGCATGCACATGCAACAAACAGCTGGCCAGCTTGCATGCGCACACTGGAAACTGGACATTCAGCTCTTGGAGCATGCATGTGTGCTGGGATGCTGCTCTTCTGAGTTTTGGCATTCCCACATGCAAAAACCACTGGCTGGCATGTATCTGTGCGCAGGACTGCAGATGAGGAGTCTGTGGGGCTGCACGTGGTACATGGGATGGTTTTGCATGCCGCTTCCTGCACGTGTTCATAAGTTCCACGGGTATAAGGTCTTCTGCTTGAGCAGATAATTGAACTAGAAAACCTCAAAGGTTCCTTTGCACACTGTATTCTGTATTCCGTATTCTGCATATTTCTGCATGTCTCCCTCAGATGAGCCAACAGGAGAAGTCTGTGGCACATTAAATAAGACAGATTAAAAAAAAAGTTCAGGATGTGCAGTCCTAAAATGTGATGTAGTTTTTGCAGAGTTTTAACTTGGACATTATTTTCATGTCTACCATGGTTTTCTCAATATTCAGAATTGAAATGATGTCTTAAGTATATTTAATTAGAAGATACTCCATGGTTGAATGTAGGGATGCTAAGCCCAATGCAGAAAATATTCCCCCCCTTGATATCACAACAGACAAAAAATATATTTTGGTCTAATGATAGACTCTTTTCTTGATATTAAAAATAAGTGATGCAAACTTATAGGCCTATGATATAGTGTTATATGATAACTGTATTAGGACAGCATCAATATTTGTTAGCATTGTGAAAGAATGTGTGAATTCACAGTGCCTGTTATAAATCTACTGGTTTCATTATGTAGGATTTAATAGGTAAATTAGAAGATCTGGAAGATTTGCAAGCCACATTATAATTGAGATGCTTAGTAGTTACTTGTTGTTTTTTTCTAATCAGCCCAAAAGGATAAAGTTTCCTTACCAGATTTCAAATGTGCATATGACCTTAAAACCCAGCATGTAAACAGCAGTACCATAAAATGCATGAGTGATTAACACCAGGGGTGGGGAAATGACTTAGATTAGTGTTTCTCAATTTTGGCAACTTTAGGATGTGTGGACTTCAGCTTCCAGAATTCCCATGCTGACTAGGGAATTCTGGGAGTTGAAGTCCACACATCTTTAAAGTTGCCAAGGCTGGAAAACATAGGTTTAGTTTACAGCCTCCAATATATATCCTTGTTGGCAGCAGATGTTCCTTCCTGAGAGGCCAGTCCAGAGGTTGGCTTGCATCACAAAGAAAGGCCCTTCCTCCTTCAGCCATTTCCCTAATTTTATCTGGCAAGGACTTCAAAAGGATGGCGCTGTGAGGATATGCCAGTAAACTGTAAATTGTAAATGCAGAGAGTGGTGAGTTCCAGCCTGTCAGGAGATCATTTTGTTTGGGCTTGGCGCCCAAGTATTTATGTCCTGCCTGGCAGGAGAGGGAATCCAACCGGTGAGTCCAGTTCCTTTGCCTTCCATGTGACTTGAGAAAACTATTTCCCACATTCAAAGACTTTGATGAAAACGATAAAGGACTCGCTGTGTACCAAACACATTCATTTTCCATGTAAACTAAGCCTGATGGGTCTTAAATGGCCCTTGGACCCATGAGAAGTGACAAATAATTTAACCTCCATCCTCAACCAGTGAAGGGAACGGAGTTGATATATTTTAAGAGCTCCATAGAGGTTTCCTTTCCTACATTCCTGAAGTTCTCCAGATACTTTCTTCATCCCACCTCCCTTTCCTTCTCTCACTTTTCTTCCTTTTTATAAAGCAATAAAGTTGAAAGCGACCGCCGGATCAGCTTAAAGCCACAAATATATTGCCTTTGATTTTTGTAGGCGATAAGGCAAATATAACTTATGGTGTTTTCACCTTGTTGTCAACCCAAAGCTCCTTAGAGTTGGAAAAGGCAGCCTTTGCCATGGGATTTCTTCATTCTCTTCTACCGCATTCAGAGGTATGGGATGTGTGTAACCTCTAAAGTTCAGGTCACTTGGCTGCTTCTTTCTCTGCTGAGTAATCCCATCTGATTCTCTGGAAAAGTAGGGTGAAGGTGAGAAGAGGACCCTGTGGAAGGAGAGGGTCAAGGAGATGCAACCAACAGATGGTCTCCAACGAGGCCTTTTGAAACAAGAGCATTTGGCCACAAGATCTCTTGACCACACTTGTTGCGAGCGTTTCAGCCTGCGCCAGTTGTGTTGGGTTTTTCTCTTTTCGTTTCGGGCCCCCAGAGTCGTGGCATACCTGCTGTTGTGATCGAGCCACTTGCCAAACGTGGCATCTGTTCGGTGCAGACATCAAGCGTTTGACTGTCAATATCTGTGCCTTGAAATGAATGGAGAAGTATTTGTCACTCAGCAACAATAATTCTTCAAATAAAAGGTTAGCCCGACAGAACCCTTAATCAACCAGTCCCTCTTTGCTGTCAGCTATGCCTTTTAAATAGCAGTGATGAAGCCTGGCTGTCAGCGCATGACTTGATGAGTAAAGGTGATTGATCTGCATAAATTTTCTTTTAACATTGTCAGTGAAGAGTAAATTAGTGGGATTCTTGTCGCGGAGGTTATTAAGCGTGTTGAAATTAATGTACAATATTTTAGGTGTATTCCAAACGTATGCAGTCGGTGCTGAGGATGTGAAAATTACATAGGATCTTAGACTACATTGTTCTGCGAACAACGTCTTTTTAAAATCATGGTTACTATTGCTATTATACATGCAAAACTCCAAGGAGGAATACATAATGTATTTTTACGAGTGGTGGAAGAAATGAAGTTTAGAGGAATTAGGCCCCGGCAAGTATAATTTAACTTAATCATCAGAAGCTTGTGATAAATGCCAGGTGCATGTTTTTTAAGAATGCAGTTTTGAACTGCTATAAGAGCAGAGGTGAAATTCAGCAGGTTCTAGTAGGTTCGCCAGAACTGGTAGTAAATTTTTTAAGCAGTTCAGAGAACTGGTTGTTAGAAGAAATCTCCTTTTGTTTTTTTCTACTTTACAGGGTTAATCCTGTAAGGAAGGCAGGAAAGAAACATTCTGGTGTTGTTTCTAGCCTCATCTTTATTGCCCTGCTTACAGAAAGTGCCCACCCAGTCACATGACTACCCCCCCAGCCATGCCCACCAATCCACACCCATAGAACTGGTAGTAAAAAAAATTGAATCCCACCACTTTATAAGAGATGCATATGCTTAGGTTTAAAAAGCAAACCTCATGTGCTTTAGTTTATTAATGTTACCTCTTGCAGCCCTATTTTATTACTGCCGTAGTTTTGTTAATCGCCAAGCCATCGCTTTCTTTCTATTTAGGTGTGGCACATCTAAAGAGCTATTTCTTTCTGACCATCTCTGTCATTCAATCAATCAGAATAGAGTTGGAGGTCTTCTAGTCCAATCCCTGCTGAAGCAAGAGACCCTGTGCCATTTCAAGGAAATGACTGTCCAGTCTCTTTTTGAAAGCTTCCAATGATTGAATTAAAACCACACTTTATAAATTGCAGTTATGCTGATTTATTGCTTAAACCTATACAGAGCATCTAGTCAACTAATACGGTAGTCAGCATTAAATTGGCACTAGGTAAGAGTTAATGGAATTCAAGGGAGGCTGGATTTAAAACGTTTGTGGACACGTAGCGATTCTAGGCTGATTCCTCTCTTGACTCCACCACCAAGCTTTGCCTCTTCTTCTCCTACACTTATCCTGTGTAATGTTAGGCCAGCCTACTGAATCAATATTTGCCAATGTTTAATAAATGCCATTAATAATAAAAACAAACAAATCAAAGAATTGCCTTGTACACTATTTACAAGAATTTCTTTGCTGTCATTTCTTTGACTTGAACTTCAAATATTGGTTTGACAAAAAATTACAGAAAATTAATATTGTATATACTTTCCAACGATCAGTGGGAAACAAATGCAGACTATAAGAGACTTAAAATTTCTTAGGTAATTTATATGAAATGATGTAGATCTAATACGTTAGGATATTATGTTACAAATCGTTAAATGGGGCCAATCCTTCATCTTGCCAGAAGTAGAAAAAGCAAATTTTAGTTTTGTCTTGTGTTTGTAACGTTGCTATTGATTTGCTGAATTTTTAAAGGCACATGTAGAAGGTGCATAAAAGATAGTGCTTTTTTTATAATTCTTTATTGACTATCTAAACTGTTCTTTTAGTAAAATATTCTTGGCCTCTATTCAAATCAGAAATCTTTTCTCTTTTTATACTGAAATATAAAACAAACTCTGTGGCAAGCTTGCTAGTTCATACATATAATTTTTTTTTAAATAAATCTTTCCCCTGGTTCCTTATTTTTTAAGGGGACAAAAATTTTGACTTCATATCTAATTAAGCAGAGTTACCTTATTAGAATAATTTTATAATAGTTTTTAATTTAACATGCTTAGCATTTTAAACATCCACCTTCTGTTTAAAATTCCAGCATGTTTTGCTTTATGTTTCAATTGGGTTGCCATAATATGATTAAAACTTAAAATCTGTTAAACTCGGATGTAAAGCAAGATAATCACATAAAACCTGTGTTTTATTCATAGCAGAGTGATTTTTTTTTCTATTCCACCTTATAGTTAAACATATGAATTAATAAACTTGCATTAATTCAGCCCACAAGATCTAGAGCTTGTTAGTAAAAGTTTACACATAGAGTCAGACCCTTCACAGTTGTACAGCTGGGTGCTTAAGTATTTATTAAGAGCATGCAAATAATTTAGCCTCAAAGGAAAATGCTGTTATCCCTTCCTGCACCCCTCCTGCCCTTGTCCTCTTGAGATGGCTTCTCTTTTCATATCATTCTTTCAGAATCAAAGCTTTGCAGTCTTCACTTATAAGACGTAGCCTCTCCACGGATGTACCAAGAGGGCAACGATTATAATCCACCCTTTCATTTTGTATGAAAACATCTGCTGATCCTCACATTTCTTGCTTATATTGTGATGGAGGACAGAATCAACTGTCAGTTTGCTGTTTCCTGTAGCGTATGTAAAAGAGGCTCAGTGGTTAAAGATGCTGAGCTTGTCAGCTGACAGCCCAGGTTCGAGACCCGAATGGCATGCGACAGGGTTAGCTCCTGATCCTTGCTCCAGCTCCTGTTTTGAACCTAGCAGCTCAAAAGCATGCAAATGTGAATAGATAAATAGGTACCGCTTGTTTACATTGTGATGGAGGACAGAATCAACTGTCAGTTCGTTATTTTCTATAACGTATGTAAAAGAGTCATGAAGGCTCAGTGGTTAAAGATGCTGAGCTTGTCAGCTGACAGCCCAGGTTTGAGACCCGAGTGGCATGCGACAGGGTTAGCTCCTGATCCTTGCTCCAGCTCCTGTTTTGAACCTAGCAGCTCAAAAGCATGCAAATGTGAATAGATAAATAGGTACCGCTTGTTTACATTGTGATGGAGGACAGAATCAACTGTCAGTTCGTTATTTTGTATAACGTATGTAAAAGAGACATGAAGGCTCAGTGGTTAAAGATGCTGAGCTTGTCAGCTGACAGCCCAGGTTCGAGACCTGAGTGGCATGCGACAGGGTTAGCTCCCGATCCTTGCTCCAGCTCCTGTTTTGAACCTAGCAGCTCAAAAGCATGCAAATGCGAATAGATAAATAGGTACCATTTTGGTGGGAAGGTAACAGAGTTCCCAGTGCCTCTATGAATAGTCATGCTGACCACATGACTGTGGAAAGTCATTGGCTCCTTCAGCTAATAGCAATAGCATTTGGACTTATATACTGCCCTATAGTGCTTTACAGCAGTCTCTGAGCAATTTACAGCATCTTGCCCTCAACAATCTGGGTCCTCGATCTGGGTCCTCAATTTACTGACCTCAGAAAGATGGAAGCAGAGGTAGGGTTTAACCAGTTCACGCCTATTTGCTAGAACTGGTTGTTAACTTTCTAAGCAGTTCAGAGAACTGCTGGTTCAGCTGGTTATTAGGTCAGAGAACTGGTTGTTAAATTATTTGAATCCCACCACTGGATGGAGGCCCATTGAGCCCCATCAGAATTGAACTCCAGGCGGTGGGCAGAGTTAGGCTGCAGTACAGCATTGTAACCTCTGTGCCACCAGGGCTCGGCTAAGAGATGGAGACGAGCACTACTCCCCAGAGTTGGATAGGAGAAACCTTAACCTTTATGCCATATGTACATTTTCTTATTACTCAGGATTAAATAGGAATTTGATTCCTCTTCAAGAAAAAAGACAACCCCCCCAAAAAAAGATCCCCAGAATGAAACCAAATCCTTCAGCATTGCTCCTTAAAATGTGTGGCTTGGTGCTCAGAGTTGCTCACGGAAGAGAGTTAGTATTCTCCGGGCGTGTGACCTGTGCCACAAGATCCTTGATCACAACTCAACGGTCATATTTTTTCAGTGTAGATCCGTTGTTGACTTTCAGTTCCCTTTTGCCTAGCAACCGTAGATCCACACCTTAATTCCATCAGGTCAGAGCTATACCGGCCTTTGCAGCATGCTTGCACCTTATGTTATGTCCCAGTGTTGTTGTACATCTTGTTCCAGAGATATTCTCCTGTAATGTTCTGTGACCTTTTTCATTGAGTGTGGCAGAGAGAGAAGCTACTCAGGGAGGAAAAATTGAGCTGTGTTATCTCTCCCCAAGGAGCCTCGCGTTTCCTTCTACCATTTGTTTGAAAGCTATCATTTTCTTTGATTTTATAGCTGAAAACCACCATTGATTTGCTGGGATGTTGGATCTAAGAGTCTTTCCATTGACATGGCTATTGACGGGTTTCAGTATATTCTGCATCTCATTATCACTCTTGGCTAAACGATACACCTTGTGGACTTGAGGGACAGCGCTGTCGATAGCTCTCCCAGTCTTAGCAGCCCCTATTGAGCGTGGTGTCAAAGCAAGGTGATTTATGCGATTAGAAAGAAAATTTTCAGTTGGGCTGCTGCGTAATTAAGCCACGGAAAGAGTGACGGGTGACAAAATTAGGTCTGCCCAAAGTCATCGGCAAATCAGGAAAGATGGCTTGGGTAAGTGGCTGAGACATTGAAGAATCTCTTCTGGCAACTTCCACTTTGCCATTCCCTAGGATTTGATTCTCACCTTGTTGCTGGGGGGTGTTGATTTCTCATTTCTGTCTCTCCAGCATTTGCTTCTGTAAGGGCAGTGGAGGTGTGTGTGTGTGTGTGTGTGTGTTAGTTATTTCTTTGGTTCTTTCCTGAGCATCTTAAGAGCAGGATCTCCAGATACAGTTATGTAGATGTGCTTTCTGACCTAGTAAGTAGCTTAGCCACACACACAAAAATAAATAAAAATGCTGGGTGTGGAACTCTCAGCCTGTGCAAAGTTTCCACACTGAGAAATTCTGAGGTCCCACCAAGTTGGTCTCTGAGATCAGTTACACTAATTAACACATTATCAACCAATGGAACAGAAGTTGCCTTCAGAAGTTGTGGTAGCTTCATCACTGGAGCAGTGGTGGAATTCAATTTTTTTTACTAGCGGTTCTGTGGGCGTGGCATGGTGGGCGTGGCTGGGGGATCATGTGACTGGGTGGGCAGTTTCTGTAAGCAGGGCAATAAAGATCAGCCTAGAAACAACACCAGAATGTTTCTTTCCTGCCTTCCTTACAGGTTTACCCTGTAAAGTGGAAAAAAACAAAAGGAGATTTCTTCTAACAACCGGTTCTCCAAACTGCTTAGAAAATTTACTACCAATTCTAGTGAACCTGCTGATTTGCACCTCTGCACTGGAGGCTTTGAAGAGGAGATTGGACTGCCATTAGTCGGGGATGTTGTAGGGTCTTCCTGCTTGCAGGGGGAATTGGACTAGATCATGTCTGTCTAAGTCTATATCCTCCACAAAATGGGTAAATGCACCATGTTTCCTTCTGCACCCTGATAATTGACAAATGCAGTTTCCAGATACTACCCGGCAACAGAGGCAACAACGAACTGGGAATAGTAGAAGATAAAAGATGCAAGCTCAATCTCAGGCAGTGTCATGGATCTGAGTTCAGTTGGCAGAAGAAGGCAAGGAGCCAAGTGTTGGTGAGGATCAGGTGGGTTGATCGGACCAGCCACAGGGTTGAGGCTAAGGGAGGTGAGCTAAAACTGCAGCAAGTTGGCCAAAAGGTTCCAAGCAAAGATGAGGAGTAGCTGCCACCTGTTAGCAATGAGGAGGAGGTGGAGTCCATTCCTCCTCCTGATGTAAGGACAGGTAGAGCAGAGAGGAAAGAGATACAATGTAGGTCAGAAAAGCAAGCTGAGGGAGGACAAAGGATCCCTCCATCCCTCATCCATCCATCCGTCGATCCATCCGTCCGTCCGTCCGTCCGTCTGTCTCTCAGCTATCAGCTATAAGCTATTTGCCATTTCTAAAACCTTTTCAATCAAGTAGTGCTGGAATTAAATGTACTATAGTACTTTGTATTAGTTTTTTAGGTCTACATTTCTTATTCAACAAACTTGCAGCCTTTTGTATTAAACAAAAAATTATATATGTCCCAGAGTCAAAGATTAAAAAAAACAAATAAATCAGGAAAAGAGGATGAAGCTGGACAAATGTCCTGCAATATATTACTTAAGGGTCCTTGGACGAGCAATAGAAATTGACCAAATTAGTATGTCTACAGCACATCATCTTCAAAGTGCTTCTCACTACTCTAGATTGGATGCCTGTAGGAAGGAGCAGAGCTTCAACTTCATGGTTGCAATCATTTTTTTTAACACCTTGTCTTATGGACATTGGGGCAAGATTGTGATTCTTGCACCAGCTGGCCTAGCTGGGCCCAGGCTGGCTTTGCTTTGAGTGTGTAGGTAAATGCAAAAAAGAGATTGGCTTGACTAAAACCATACTCTGAGTTTATGACAGAGGTAAGAACTGAACCATAAATTTCTTGATTTATCTCTTCCTCTTTGCTCTATCAGTTTTCTTGAAGGAGGTGTAAGATAGCTAGGGATGCTTAAGGCACACAAAGTTGATCTCTTCTGACACCTTCTTCAAGATTTACAGCTGTTTAGTTTCAAAACTGGTAGATCTGATTGGCCAAAAGCAGAAGAAAAGAGATGAATATTCACAGTGAGAGAATGTTGACGATTGTCATGTCGCCTTCAGTTCTGAAGATAATCTTTAACATCAATCATTTCTCCACTGGTGTTTTGATCATCATTAATTATCCTTGCCAGATTTAATTTTTATTATGAAATTGTACTACATCAAGGTATTCCAGTTTTATTTCCCATGTGTCTCCTACTCTGTTTTGGCACTATGATGACATCATATGTATTAACACATTGTTGGATATACTATGTGGTGATACTATGGCATGAGGGATGTCACTTGTACCCCTTCTCTAACTATGAGTCACACACACCCTTTCTTTATGAATGAATGAATGACCCCAAGAAGGACAATTCAGGGTGAAAAGATTGGCTTTGATTGTTGTGTACATTTCCCACCTTTACTTTTCCAGAATGATATCTCGGTTACAAACAGATGGATTGCCTGGGAAAATACACTCAATCTAACATAAAACAAACAAAATGTTTAAAAAAGTTATATTTATGTAGTTATTTATCAAGCACATCTAAATTATACTAAAGTAACCAACATATCTTTACAATCCCCAAGGCACGTCACAATTCCTACTGTTTGGAAATTGAAAATTAATACAATTTGACACGCCCTAAAATATAGTCTGCTCAAGTAAATACATCTTTACAGTCTTAGCAATAATGGCTACAAAATTATTTCAAGAGATGCCTCTCTTTTCAGCTCAAGAGCTTTCCCTTCTCTCTAAAATGAAGCATTATCGGTTCCCAATTAGTAAGAGTGACATTAATGTCATAGGACAAAAGAACTCCTGATGTATAACAGCACTGCTTCCGTACTTGACTTAATCAAGTCTAAAAGTGAATGTCATTTTAAAACTCTTTTGATTTCCCCCTTCTCCTTCTTTTGATTTTAATACGACTGAAATGAAGTGAACGATTTAGAGATTTTATTATTAATAAACGCTGCAGCTGATGTTCAATTGAACAGAACATCCTAGGTCATAACCTAGATTTTTGTAGGAGAATTAGAACAGACCAACCTCTCTTTAAGCCTTGGAAAGGGTGGCTACGCTGAGGAAGAATTTAGAAGCTTCACCTGAGCTGTCGTAACCAGGGACAAAGCTTAGGTTATCTTGGTGGCTCATAATTTGACACCTATAGGACACGGGTGTCAAACTCGATTTCATTGAGGGCTGCCTCAGGGTTGTGTTTGACTTCAGGGTGGGTGGGATGGATGGGGCCAAGGTGGATGTGGCCAGCTGAACATCACTAGGTCGGAGGCTCCTGTGGAGGCTCAAGTACTCTACCAACGAAAACATGCTCCCTCCTGAGCATTATTTTCGGCAGCAATGGTATCCTGCAACCCTCTGCCAGCGAAAACAGAGCTCGGCAGTGCCGTGTGCAGTCTATACGTGCTCCATTTTTGCTGGCAGAGGCACTGCGGGCCGGTCCTTTCCCATTTCCAAGGGGGCCACATGGACCGGATCAAAGCACCCTGCAGGCCGGATCTGGCCCCCAGGCCTTGAGTTTGACACCCCTGCTGTAGAAGGTTTCAGTTTGCATCAAGTGACTATGCTAATAAGACTAATAATGATGCCTATGTTAATAATTGGGTTTTTTGGAAAACTAGGCTCAGGATTTCAGCTCCTTGGATACCTATTAAGAGTAAATTTCCACTAGAGTTCAGGATTGGCTCATTTTGGGAATCAGTGGGATTTTATATTCAGAATCCCAGATCGAAAAGGCCCAGGTGTTCTTCTGAGTCACTATGTTTATTGCATGGTGACTCTACGTAGGTCAATGGCTGAGTTGATATTTTACTTAGTTATTAAATTTATATGCTGCCCAATTTGCTGTTGCACCGACTTTGGGTGGCTTCCAGAATGACAGAAAGATGAAAAAGATAGGAAACAATTCAAGTTCAAGTTTTATTTGTCACATACATGACACATATATGACATGCAGTGAAATGCTTATGTGACTGCAAAA
>JAEANM010017855.1:0-12829 GCA_017656035.1 Myanophis thanlyinensis | reverse complement strand
TATTTTAATGGGCTTTTAGATTTTGTTTATGTGTTTTTTACTTGCTGTACACCGCCCCAAGTCCCTAGGGAGAGGGGCGGTATATAAATTCAATAAAACTAAAACTAAACTAAACTAAACTCTTGACCTCTTGCCTGGCAGCTCCCTCTCCAATGTCTCTCCATCATGTCTGCCAGCTCTCTACTTTTCCCTGTCATTGTGCCAACATTAAGCATCCCTATTCTCAGGCCTATACTCCTGCCTTTCCTCTTCTCTCTCTGTCTACAAATCCTTCTACCTCCCCTCTTTCTTCAACCAACAGTAGTCCAATTTCCCCAGACCCTGTAGGTCAACAGCACTGGTGGCGGTCATTGTTAACTCTGGCCTCAATCGATCCGGTGTAGTATTAATGTTGGTGATTCGCATATTTAGATTTGGCATATTTTTACACGGATGCCCTTACTGATGCAACCCTCTCTGTTTATCTAGGCTTGGGACGGGCACAGAAGTCACTGGCTTGCAACCCCTGTGGCTAGATTAATAATTCAGACATTCTGCACAGCATAATTAATATTGTGCTATTTTTAAAATATTTTCCAGCAGTGGAATGTTTGTTTTGATAACCCTTTGGTATTGTTTCACAAAGTAAATTAATGCTAATATTTCCAAATACTATAGTTTGATTTCAGGGTTATTTTCTCTACAAAAAGAAATAGGTGAGCTAGTCAGAGGTATCTTTTTTATCAATAAGATGCTGTCTCTACAAACAAATTTTTGCTATAATAACCCCATATGCTGAGAATCCCCAGGTATGTTTGGATGAAGCTTCTTCACAAAACTGAAATAAATCCTCAAACATCCTTGGCTGTTGACTAAACCAAAGTAAATCAGAAAACGGAAATCATGAGTTAGGGAATAAATGTCAATGTGTCTGTTATATCTTTCTAAGCTGGCAGATATATAAAAATAGAAGAATAAATGTCCTTAGGATCTTGCATCCTCACTTAGTTTACTTTGACAGTCATAGGGTAGTCAGCTGTCCATATAAAAAACTACCATCTTTTTTCCTGAAATTATTGTTTCTAAAAGCATTCTTAAAATGCTTAAAAGTTTAAAGTTAAAAATCTCTCCAATTTCTATATAGAGATGCAATGTACTGTACTCCATATAGTACTTCAGTTTTATTACATTGTTGTTTTCTTTAAATGAAGTCCAAATAGGGATTTCCCAGTGATACTAAGAACATGCAGTAAATATATTGTTTATATTTATTTATTTAAATTTATTGCCCGCCTCCAGTGGATTCTAGACAGCATACAAAATTAGAAAAAAGCCCATAAAAAGAGCTAAAAACATTAAAATTGAACAGACAAAACAATCTAACGGACAGCAAAATAAAAATAAAAAAGGGCAAGGGGCATTGAACAAATAATAGAATCAACCCCAGGCCTGGGACCAAAGACAGGTTTTCAAAACTTTGCACAACCCTAAGAGAGAGCACCAATCTTAACATCTGTGGGGGGATGTGTTTATTTCAAAGGGGATCTTTAGAAAAGATGAGAGTAAAGCCATGGGTCTAAATACTGCTTGTCTGTGCTCCCAACTCATGCTTGTCTCTGCTAGAAAGCATTTTGAAACAAAGACTTAAAATTATATCATGGTAGTAAAAGAGTAGCTGGACTGAGAGCAACTGTGTAAGTCACATTGCATTGTGCTTCATCTAAACCCGTGATGGCGAACCTATGGCACAGGTGCCACAGGTGGCATGCAGAACCATCTTGCTGGGCACACAAGTTGTCAGTCAACTTACCTCCAGCTGAGCATGCACATGCGATTGCGCATGCATGTATGTGCGATTACAGAGACCCAGCTTGTCTTCAGGCCTCCCCTGTGCATGCGTGTGATTGCAGCAGGAAATCCAACTGGTCTTCGGAGCTCTCCTGCGCATGCGCATGCGATTGCTCATGTGTACGTGAGTGCCTGCACACAGTGTGCGTGCTCTCACATGCAAAAGCTACATGTATGCACAGATGGTGCAGTTGCACATACAGCACACATGGAGGAGCTGCATGCAAGTGCAGATGGCACATGCAAAATGCATACTTTTCGGCACTCGGTAAGTAAAAGGTTCGCCACCACTGATCTAAACTGAGTATTAAATCAATATGTGGAAGTAGATGAAATTATGATCATACTGTATTTAGAGATCTTAGAATCTAAATCTGACTTCTAACAGTGAGATGACTATTGAAATGCTGATATAAATTTAATTGATATTTACCTTTTAAGTCCAGACGAACAATCCAGCTTGAATATTACTTCTTGTACAGATGACAGCAAAGCTGATCTGATTTGAGAGAACATACTTTAAAAAAAGAGCCGCTTCAATTCTTGGTCTTACAATGTTAGATGAAGGAGTTCCTGCTAAATTTGGAAGTGCTAATGTTACAAGATGGACTATAGATTCCAATGATAATTTTTCTTTAGTCAGTCGATATATAAAGCTGGGAAATGTCAATGATTGTTACATGTAGAAAATTTAGGGCCCATGTTGGAAAATAAAGAGTCCTTGGTATTCTCTGAGCTTGGTTGTTTTCTTGCAGAGTGACATTTCATTACCCAAACTAGGTAACATCAGCACTAGCACTGACTGACTAGCACTGATGATGTTACCTATTTTGGGTAATTAAATGTTTACAAGAAACAACCAAGTTTAGAGAGCACCAAGGACCCGTCACTTCAAATCTGAGCTACAAATATTCTCCATTATTGGTACATTTGGAAAGTGACCCGCAGGTAATCCTTGACTTGTTCATTTGACAAAAGTTCAAAGTTACGATGACTTTGAAAAAATCGACTTACAACCTATAAAAGAAAAAAGGTTTCCCCTGCTGCATATGACTCTAATGCTCATCTCCATTTCTTGGCTCCCAGTGTTAACTGACATTTCTGTGTAATCACATTTCTGTGATCACGTGGCCAGCATGACTATATACCAAGTTGCACAGAACATTGTCACCTTCCCATAGAGGTGGAACCTATTACTCTATTCAAATTTGCAAGCTTTTGAACTGCTGGAAGGAGCTGGGGCAAATAACAGGAGCTCACCCTGTTGCATAGTTCTTGTGTCTCCAACCTGGGCTGTCAGCTTTACAGATGACAAGCTCAGCATCTTTAATCACTGATTAAAGATCATCGCACACACACACCTCACTATGACCTTTATTTTAGGGTGACCAACCATCCTCTTTTGCCCGGACATGTCCTCTTTTTACATCCAGTCCGGGGCGTCCAGGTTGGTTTTATAAATTTATAAAACCCACCCGGATGCCCCGGACTGGATGTAAAAAGTGGAGATGTCATGTCCGGGCAAATGGGGAAAAGCGGCTCCGGCAAGACGAGCATGCAGAATCTGTGGGGGAAGAAGAGCTAGAACAAGAGTCAACAGAGATCGAGAGGGTGGCGCTGTTGGCCTTGGAGGAAACTGGGGAAGGACAGAGTCAGTCTGGGCAAGGCTTTTCTGAATTAGTAAGGCCTACAGAGAGGGAAGAGCAGGAGAGACACAGCTTAGGAGAAGAGCATGGACTAGCCCCTCCTGATTTTAGTACAAGGAGAGAAGAAAGAAGGCATGACCAATGCAGATTAAGACAACTACGAGGGGGGAGAGTGCCCCCACCCCCTTTCACAAGGCACACCTGGGGACTGAGTTGTAAGGAGGTGCCGGTGGGAGGGGCATTTCTCAGGAACAAGTGTTGAATCTGAATTTTGGAATAAGGGGGCCTTCCCAAAAGTTTATAACTGAACCATAAATCTCACTTAAATCAGCTAGAACCATTTTGATATCTAATCTCAAATATCAGAAGAGCAATTATGTCCACAATTAATAGGATGGACTAAGAGCCATGGTGGCACAGTAGTTAGAATGTAGTACTGCAGGCTAATTCACTGCTCACTCCAGGAGTTTGAGTCTGACCAGCTCAAGGTTGGCTCAGCCTTCCATCCTTCTGAGGTTAGTAAAATGAGGACCCAAATGGTTGGGGGCAATACACTGATTCTGTAAACTGCTTACAGAGGGCTGTAAAGCACTATGGAGTGGTATATAAATCTAAGTGTTATTGCTATTCCATTCTGCCAGCAATCTCATCACCACCTATGTTTTTCCTTTATATATATTTAACCTTGAAGTGGTTTAAAGATTGAAAATAAGACATCTGATATGGTTGGGGCCAATACCTGAAAGGAAAAAAAATCATTTAAGTGGGAAAACATTGATGTTTCTCAACATGCTTGACTCGATAGAGTAAAAGATTAATTTCCTTCAGTTTTCATTAGAAGTATTTTTCCGTATAATCTCCTAAGGTCTGTCATGACTCATTATTTAGAAGGGAGAAACTTAAGGTGTGTGAAGTCAATCACTAGGGGGATATTAGCAATAGGTACTCTTCCAGCTAGCTACCTTTTCCCAAACGATAAATGAAATGTGATGTGAAATATTGTTCTTTGGGTGGTAGTGGTTTTGATTTGGATGTCTTAATGTTAAAAATGATGACTAAACCTATGTGAACCTCTTACGAATTAAAAATACTTCGGGGGAGATTTTGTGTTAAATAGCTCTTTAAAGTATTTTAAAATAAGTCTAAAGTATCTGTGAGCCTTAAAGATTTTATAAGAAGTAATGCTTTTAATGAATGAGAACATAGATACCGATAGTCCTCAACTTACAACAACAACTAAGCCCAAAATTTATGTTGCTGATTGAGACATTCGTTAAATGTTTTTGCCCCATTTTACAACCTTTCTTGCCACACAAGACTTTACTTACTTTACTTGTTAAGTAAATCGCTGCAGTTATTAAATATGTATCACATTTGTTAAGTGAATCTGGCTTCCCCATTGACTTTGCTTGTCAGAAGGTCAAAAAAAGTGATCATATGACCCTGGGACACTGCAACTGTCAGAAATACATGCCAGTTGCCAAGTGTCCAAATTTTGATTATGCGACTATGGGGATACTGCAATGGTCATAAGTATGAAAAATGGTCATAAATCCCTTTTTTCAGTTCCGTTGTAACTTTGAATGGTCACTAAACAAACTATTGTAAGTTGAGGACTACCTATATTAGGTTAAATTTCAACAATCTTCAAACAAATACAAATCAGGTAATTTTCCAGAACAGTTTCTAGAATTTGTGTCTTTTTGTGATTTTGAAACCAAAATACAGAAGAAGAGATTATTTCTATAATTAAATGTCTTATGTTGACATAGAATGTATCCATTCATGCAGTACATAATACTGGTACTAACCCAGGCTTAGACTTAACTGTATGTTGCAGTGGATAGGTTCGCACATTATGCTGAGCCAAAAACAAGCAGACCATATTTTGGATGGATGGATGGATGGATGGATAGATGCATGCATGCATGCCTGCATGCATGCAGAGGTGAAATTCAGCAGGTTCTAGCAGGTTCGCTAGAACCGGTAGTAAATTTTCTAAGCAGTTGTTAGAAGAAATGGAAAATCTTTGGAATATTATCATTCTGGACAAAGAGACTTTCTTATTTGTTCAGATGCGATGGAACAATCTAGAAAATGTGAACAATGAAAATTTCTACTGTTCATGCTTGCCGGGTGTGCTGTTTCCTTGAGAACAAGAGCTGCTAAACATAGCTGCCAAAACCAGTGACGAACCAGCCAGCTTCATTGGGTGCTATCTCAACTCTTCATGTTGCTGCTACTGTAAGGGTGTAGGTGGAACTGTCCGCGGTAAAGACTATATGGAATTATCCTCTATTCAGCTGCTGATCAGATTTCTGATGGAAGGATCTAGTCTTTCCACCTTGATTTCTTTCTCCGTCATGGCTGTAATTCAGTTTCCCTCTCCTAATCCACCCCCTCACCTTTCTGACTAACATTGTTGTTGCAACTGAGCAAGATCAAAAGCTACTTATATTCATTTGGAAAGGAATACAGAGGGATTTTATCAACAGAATTCATCCAGGTCTTGAAAAATCTCTTGATAAATAGGATACTACAAGAAGACTTTCTGAGATGGAGCCACAATTGTCCTGGCAACTCTTTTGCAAATGGCAAGTACTGGGCTTATTTTTATTATTCAACTGGGTGTTGATTACAGGACAGATCCGCTATTCTGTTGTGGAGGAATCGAAGCTGGGGACCATGGTGGGAGAGGTGGCACATGACCTGGGCTTAACACTGGCAGATCTTTCAAGTCGTAGGCTTTGGCTGGGCTCTGAGGAAAGTAAGAGGTACTTTGCAATTAACCTGGACAATGGTGCTTTGGTGGTGAATGAAAAGATAGATCGAGAGACTCTCTGTGGAGCAAGCTCACTATGCATCCTGCCTGTGCAAGTAGTAATTGAAAATCCCTTGGAACTTTTTCACCTGGAGGTAGAGATTCTGGACTTGAATGACAATTCACCCAATTTCATCACTCCCTGGCTTGTATTGAGGATAGCAGAATCTGCTGCTACAGGATCACGGCTCCCACTCGAGAGTGCACATGATGCAGATGTTGGGACCAATGCAGTCAGTGCTTACCAGCTCAGTCCCAATCCTCATTTCATACTTGATATAAAGAATGTGAAGGATGGCAAGCTTTTACCTGAACTGGTGCTAGACCAACCTTTGGATAGAGAAAAACAATCAGAACATCAGCTGATTTTGACTGCTTATGATGGAGGGGACCCTGTCCTGTCAGGAACAAGTCAGCTCACCCTTGTGATCCTTGACAATAATGATAACGAGCCGACCTTTGATCTGCCCCTATACAAGATTCATTTCTTTGAAAATATTCCTGTAGGCTCTTTAATTTTTAAACTCAATGCAAGTGATCCTGATGCAGGTTCTAATGGGGAAATACAGTATTCTTTTGGAATCCACACATCAGATTCTATCCAGACATTGTTTGGTTTAGATCCCCATACAGGTGAGATCTATATTCAAGGAGTTGTAGATTTTGAAGAATCCCAATTTTATGAACTTCACATAAGAGCCAGAGACAAGGGCATACCACAGATGGAAGGGCACTGTGTTATCCAAATTGAAGTTGAAGATGAAAATGACCATTTCCCAGATATTCTGCTTACCTCCTTGGTAAACCCACTGCCAGAAAATATACCTTTAGAAACTGTAGTGGGGCTTTTCAGTGTGCGAGATCAAGATTCAGGTGTCAATGGAAAAGTAAGCTTGCAAATAGCACCGAGCTTACCTTTTAAAATTAAATCTTTTGAAAATCATTTTTCTTTAATTACACATGAAAAGCTGGATAGAGAAACAGTCTCTCAATATACTATAAAACTCACTGCCCAAGACTCAGGAATTCCACCTCTAACTAGAGATTTGACTGTCTTGTTGAACATTTCAGATGTCAATGATAATACCCCATCCTTCTCTCAGCATTTCTACAACTCCTTCTTGAAAGAGAACGATCCACCTGGCTCTCTGTTGTGTACTGTATCTGCCTCTGATCCTGATGAGGGTGATAATTCGCGGCTCACTTACTCAGTGACTGGAAATCAGGTCCAAGATACCCTCATTTCTTCCTTTATTTATATCAACCCAGATAATGGGAATATATATGCCCAGCATTCTTTTGATTATGAAATGATTCAAGTGTTGCAAATCCTTGTTACTGTGCAGGATGCTGGGACACCCATACTAAGCTCCAGTGTTACTGTTCATCTCTTCATATTGGATCAGAACGATAATGCTCCTGTTGTTTTGTATCCAGTAACTGGCCAGCAATTGTCAGCACTCCAGAGAATCCCTCTGTTGGCCCCAGCAGGTTATGTCATCACAAAAGTCACAGCAGTGGATGCAGATTCTGGTCATAATGCCTGGCTGTCCTACTCCTTACTCCCCCAATCTACGAATGCCTCCCTGTTTCGAGTTGCACCATACACTGGGGAAATATGGACTGTCCGAAGCTTCCAAGAAACAGATGATCTTGCACAGAAAATCCTTGTCCTTGTAAAGGATCATGGAAAACCACCTTTGTGTACTACTGTAACAATCATGGTCTCACTAGAGGAAAAAGCATCTGAGGAAAGTTCGCAGTCTCATGAGTTCTTAAATCATCCCAAAGAAAAATCTGATATGACTCTGTATCTGATTATAGCTCTGGTGGTGGTTAGCATTGTCTCTCTCATTACTTTAATCATCTTGTCTGCAAAATGCTTTTGGAAAAGAAAAGGCAAAGATTCTTCTTACACTATGAACAATGCTCCTATCAGGGATCTTTACAAATATTCCAGTCCTAAACTGCAACTCAACTCCAATGGTACCCTGGAATACATGGAGGTGACACTGAGGCCTGCAGACTCCCATAGCCAATCCCATAAATCCAGGCATTCTTCAGGGTCAGACAGAAGTGATTTCACCTTTATGAGGCCTGTGTATTCTCAGCCAAGTACCCTAACAAGGAATGTTGATCCTTTTTTGTCCTGTATTAATACGCTGAACCATCCAAAGCAGGTGAGGTGACCTTTTGTGTTTTGTCCTGATCCCATCCCAAACGTAACTGGTATTTCCAGTAAGTGAAATTTGACCAAGAGCTAATACAAGGGTGCTGTTTCAAAAGGCTACTGCACTTCGTTTTTCCTATAAGATGTTTTGCTTCTCATCCAAGAAACTTCTTCAGTTCTGACTGAACTGAAAAGCAAAACAACTTAAAGGAAGAACAAAGTCCAGTTGCCTTTTGAAAAAGCACATTTGGGACAACCATGACCTGGATGACTTAGAATCTCCATATAGACATTTAGACCAAGAGTTAAATTCTTATGGGTCTGTAGCTTCATAAATGGACATATTGGGCATGGGCTAATTCATAACTTATTATTAAAATGAGGCAGGAACTCTGATCGTGTTTTCTAAAATAGATTCTTTGGAGATGAGGCAAAATTTGTGGATTGATCCCCATGACATCACGTGTTAGAAGTACCTATGATAGGAATCAGGAACTGGGGAGTAGTGGCTTGATTTGGGCAAGAAAAGAAGAAAATTCAAATGTTAATAATTGTATATCATTTTTCAAATGCTGTCAAAATCAGGTTTTTTTTTTTCATTCTTAACATATTTATAATTGCAAAGCTCCACCATCTGTAAGTGGTTTATTATTAGAAAAATGGAATATGCATTTTCTGGAAAAAAAAATCTTATCCTAAAAGTGTCATTAATTTAGCATTCTACAAATAATTAGCTGAGTGAGCTGGGATGGGAACAAGGAGGGAGCTGTTGCTAGCCTTAATTGTCATTCCTGATAGAAAATGAGATATTTGCTGTTTTATTGCGCATATAATATAGGATGAGCCAGCTGTGCTGTTAGAACAAATTTTTGCATTCTGTTAAAGTTCTGGTGGTCAGTTAAGCTAGAACAAAGCCAAAATGGGACACGATGTTAGGCTGTGTTTTCCACAGCCTGTCTTTTTGCCTTTTTGTCTCTAGGTTAAAAAAAAACCACGTTATGTGGTTCTTTTTCACACAGTAGCTGCTTTCAGACATGGATTGGTGCTTGTGTTGCTGTCCTGGGAAAGGCTCTACTGATTGGATAAATAGAAAAGCAGTCTCAGCGAATGAACAGACGGTTAACGCTGAAGAGCTGCCGTGCGTACCACTCCTTCCATAGCAGTGACAATCTCTCTCAAACCAAAACAATGAATGAGGGAGGTAAATACTGACTATAGACCCTCTTTCTTTCATATAATGCATATTTCGTTGGGATAAGTGGTGAGTTTCTCAGGGTTTTTAAGCTGTACTGTGTGCTATAAATAGCTCCTGTTTTGCAATTTTTAGACCTTTCCTGCCGTGGATTTCTGAAAGATGCTCAGACCAGAAAAAACTGCCTGGCGTTTGGGATTCTTACATACCTTTGCTTTCTGTTTGTTTCTGAGTGACTGTTTTGCACAGATCCGTTATTCTGTCCCTGAGGAACTTACTCGGGGAGCCTTTGTAGGAAATATTGCTAAGGATTTAGGAATGGATGTAACAAAGCTTGCAGCTGCCAATCTGCAGGTGCTTTCTGATTCCGACTTCCAGTATTTCTCTGTGAATGTGAACACTGGAATCATAATAATCAATGACAGAATAGACAGAGAGCAGCTTTGTGGCCAGAACCTGCGGTGTTTTTTGCATCTTAAACTTGCTATTGAAAACCCGGTGGAGTTCTATCGCATCGAAGTGGAGATTCTGGATATCAACGACAATGCTCCTGAATTCTCAAGTAGTACAATTGTTCTGCAGATCTTTGAATTGGCTGCCCTGGGTGCCCGTTTCCCTATTTCACATGCACAGGATCCAGATATAGGAACAAACACTTTGCAAACCTATCACCTCAGCATCAATGAGAACTTCAGCCTTAATGTGAAGGCACGCACCGATGGCACCAAATTCCCAGAACTAGTTCTGGAGAAAACATTGGACAGAGAGCGTGTGGCTATCCACAATTTGATCCTGACAGCTGAAGATGGGGGCACTTTTCCCAAATCTAGCACTGTACAAATTGTGGTCCATGTTCTGGATGCTAATGATAATCATCCAGTTTTCGACAAACCCACTTACAATGTTCGCTTGGTAGAGAACTCTCCTCTTGGGACACTGGTGATTAAACTGAATGCAACTGACTTTGATGAAGGGTCTAATGGACAGGTACAGTATTTCCTCAGCAGTCATAACTCTGAAGCTTTGTGTAGAATATTTGCTATTAATAATATCACAGGAGAAATTTGTGTTCAAGGGACTCTTGATTTTGAAGAGGCCAGCATATATGAAATTGAAGTGGAAGCTAAGGACATGGGTTCCCCTACCATGGAACAACATTGCAGTGTTATTGTAGAAGTGACGGATGTCAATGATAATGTCCCTGAAGTCATTCTCACATCTTTCTCCAGTTCCATGAGTGAAGATGCACCTCCTGGCACAGTAGTTGCTGTGATACATGTCAAAGATAGAGACTCTGGGGATCAAGGGAAAGTCCAGTGTGATTTGTCAAAAAATCTTCCTTTTAAACTTCGCAAGGATTTCGAGCACCAGTATTCCTTGCTCATTGGTGAGCAACTGGATCGTGAGAACTCTTCTCAATACAATATCACTATCGGTGCCTTTGACTTAGGAAATCCATCTCTCTTGCAACAGACATCATTCTCCATTACTCTGGCAGATGTTAACGACAATCCACCTCAGTTTGACAAGTCATTTTATGAAGTCATCATAGAAGAGAACAATCCAGTAGGAGTGATTCTTCTTAAGGTTTCTGCAACAGATGCAGATAAAGATCAGAACTCCCAGTTATCTTACATTGTTTTGTCCAGTCCAGGACAAGAACTGATTGAAGATCTCAATTCTTTCATCTCCATTAACCCAACAAATGGGGAAGTTTTTGCAGAGAGCTCTTTTGATTATGAGTATACCAATCATTTTCAATTTCAGGTGGAAGCTTGTGATGGTGGTTCTCCTTCTCTCTGCAACAGAGTTATGGTGCACATTTATCTACTAGATCAGAATGACAATTCACCAAAGATTCAGTTTCCTTTTACTGGGAAAGATTCAGTTGTACAATTCAGGATTCCTCGATCTACTATGGCCAAAGCTTTAATCACAAAAATTATTGCTGTAGACTTGGATTCTGGACAAAATGCTTGGCTCTCTTATCATCTGAAGCAAGCCACAGATATTAGTCTGTTTAGCATAAGTCTTCACAGTGGGGAAATGAGGACTCTGCGAATAATACAGGATCTAGACAATCCTACCCAGGAACTAGTCATAGTTGTCAAAGATTCAGGAGAACTTTCCATGTCTACCTCAGTTACTGTGATCATATTCCTGGAAGAGAGCACTTCTGAAGTGTTTCTAAGGTTAAGTACACACCCTGTGGAAAGTGAGAAACTACCCACATTGACTTTATACCTTATTGTCTGTCTGGCAGCAATTTCTACTATCATGTTGATTGCTTTGGTGGCCCTGGGAACAAGATGTCTTCACTGTGGTCCTCTTGCAACATCTACTATCTTTGGATGCTGTGGAAGTAAAGCTTGTGGGCTTGAGAATGTCCCAGATCACATGATGGGACATTATCATTATCAGCTGAGCCCTGGAGATGCCATGATTGGAGTACAGGTAGCCACTTCAGGACCTCCAGTTAGAGGATACAGATCTTGCTTTTCTCCTGTATCAGATATCAGCGAGTTTGTGTTTATGAAACCTAATTTGACTCTTAGGGCAGCCTCTTGCAGCAATTTAACTGAAGCCAGCTTCTTTCATAAGGTGAGAATTTTCTGCTTAAATCCTGGGTTCTGTACACATCTTATGGTCTCTTGTGCACACGAGATAAGGGTGGGGGAAATCAATGAATAATCTATTGCAGAGATGTTGTTAACTTACACGAGCCCACCCTGAAGACTTCTGAATTGTCTGTCTAGCAGGCTGCATATAGACTTTTTACTCATTCATTCAGTCATTTCCTTAGTTATCTGTGTTATTCCAATTGCTTTGGGGAAGACTGAGAATTAAGGCTGGGAGATTGTCTTTCATTCTTTCTGAGATTATGTATATTCTAAGCAACTCTCTCTGCTTTCCTTGTACATTTTTGGTTTCAGCTTTTTCAGCCAGGCAGTCTGTGCAAGCTCTTTTGGCCAACAGCACCCTTGGGACAGCTCTCTCTGCTGTGCTGGAAAAGGAGGGGGAGGAGAAGCATGGTGGCTCTGGAAATGGGCATTTGGGGAGGTGTATTTTGAGAAAGGGACTTCAGTGCTGTCACGGAGGAGGGGATTGCTAGTATCCATTTCAGAGCTCTTTTTCCTCTTTTCCATTTTGCCAAGGAGGAGCTGCTGCTGCTG
>JAEANM010017854.1:0-12830 GCA_017656035.1 Myanophis thanlyinensis | reverse complement strand
CGGGGGGCGGCCAGGAACAGCCAGGCTGCGCCGCCCTCATTGCCCCGCTGCCTGCCTGCCTGCCCGCCCGCCCGCTTGCTTCTGCTGGAGCCGCCGCCACCCGGAGAAAAGCCGCCACTGCCTTTTGTACCAACTGGGGGGGGTGGCGGCGGCGGCTTTTCTCCGGGCGGCGGCGGCTCCAGCAGAAGCGGGCGGGCGGGCGGGCAGGCAGGCAGCAGGGCAATGAGGGCGGCGCAGCCTGGCTGTTCCTGGCCGCCCCCCGCCCGCTGCCCTCTGCCATTGGCATCTGGCGTGGCCGGCGGCCAGAAGGAGAGTATGGGCGGGGGAGGGGAAGCGGGTGGCGGCGGCTCCAGCAGAAGCAAGCAAGCAGGCGGGCGGGCAGCGGGCCATTGGCGTCTGGCGCGGACCGGCGGCCAGGAGAGTGTGGGTGGGGGAGGGGAAGCGGGTGGCGGCGGCTCCAGCAGAAGCAAGCGAGCGAGCGAGCGGGTGGGCGGGCGGGCAGGCAGGCAGCAGGGCAATGGTCAGAGCCGCAGCAAAGCTTCCAAAGAGCCGCATGCGGCTACGGAGCCGCGGGTTGCCGACCCCCGGACTAGCCCAATGTCACCCAGCTGACTTCATGCCTAATCTGGGACAGGAATTTATATAGGCAGTCTCTGACGTGCAACAGTTCATTTAGTGACCATTCAAAGTTACTTATGTGATAAAAATAGTCACATGATAAAAATTCAGATTCGGCAGCTGACTTTATTTATGATGATTGCAGTGTCCTGGTGTCATGTGATCACCTTTTGTGACTTTGACAAGCAAAGTCAATGGGGAAGCTTTTACACTTAACAACCATCTTATTAACTTACCAACTGCAGGGATTCACTTAACTGTGGGAAGAAAGTTTGTAAAATGAGGTAAAACTCATTTAACAAATATCTCACTTAGAAACAGAAATTTTGGGCTCCATTGTGGCAATTGTTCCCATACAATTGTACCTGTACTCTCCAAGTTTTTAGCCTGATTCCTTAACCATTGCATCAAATTTACTCTCATATTATTGAGATACAATTGACATAAATGCAGCATAATTTGCTTTTAAAGTGGTTTTAGACAGTCATGCAAGTATGCCTGTAGTGAATTGAAAGACAGTTACATACAATGATACCTATAATTTTTATTTCTTTTTTAGATCTTTATGAAAACACAGCCTTTACCAATCTCTACCTGGTCAAATCAAGCCCGAAGTCTCAGTATTACTCCATAAAGTTCCAATCTGAAGTTATGTATCCATCAATGCAATATTTGCCTGATGCTGTGAGGTAAACAGATCCAATGGGAGACTAGTAAATTAGGATAAAAAATAGATCATGAAAAGGGCATCTAGACACCATAATTATTAGACCCTTGTCCACAATAAACTAAGGAATTTTCACATTTTGGATGTTGAATATGACATTATCACATTTACTTCCTTAATTGCAATGGCACTGGATCATCATCACTGAATTTCCCCATTCATATCAAAGGATATTCTTTTTTATTTTCCTTCTTTGAGAACACTCAAGCAGTGGGAGCATTTTCTGCCTATCTGGATTGTTTTAGAGTTTCTTTTCTCCCATTTCAAAACATTGGATTTATACTATTGCTGTAAGATCTTACATAAGCACATCCAAATCTTTAACCAAACCTCCATTGATTGGTGTTGTTCAATACCAGCATTGGCAGAATCAGATTGATCAGGAATGTTTTTATAAAAACTATAGTGAGCTGTATTTGATTACTCCTTGGGTGAGAGACTCCCACAACTCTTATATCTATAGAATTAGGGTTAGGGTTACCCAAACAGTGAAAAGAAAAGGAAAAAAGAAAGAAAAGAAAACCTCAGAAGAGAATTGATATTCCATAACAATTTGCTTCATAACAATTGCCAAGCAACCTACATGAACATCATAATAATCATCATGGGCCCAAATTTACTTAAGGAACTATTCTTATTGTGACACTTAAAAATAGTTTTATTTTTTAATAATAGAGTCATTTCTTAATTTTATTAAATTGGAAATCTCTACATCGTATATGCCAAAATGAAAACACAACAATAGGAAATTTCGGACAGCCATTATGCTGCTCTTCCCAATTTTCCCTCTCTTTTCATTGGTTCCATCATTAAAAAGCTTTACGCAAGACAAACTTGAACAAAACCCAAACCCTAATAATAAAAGCAAACATTTAGAGTTATGCCATGGAGTCATTTCATTAAAATAAATAACCAAAATTAAAGTTTATGACTGACAAGTAAATTTTTGCAAATAGGAGAAGATACTGGCTTGACTGATATTTTAAGTTGTTATGCGATTTAACAAATGTGAGGTAATTTTTTAAAGTAAGCTAAACAATGAAAATACTGGTGTATTTTAATAACTTTTTTACATTTTTTAAAATGATATTTCTCCAGATTATTTTTTAATTGAGATGTCTCCAAATATTTCTCCAGATTGTTTATTCTATAGACTAAGTCAATAACTTTTACAAAATAAAATTGCAATTTACATGAAAACAATAATTATTAGATGATTGCCAATCCAAATAAATTTTTTAAATTTTCCTTATAAAAATAATTTAGATCATAAGAGGCTTGTTTAAGTTAAAGTAAAATGAAAAGCAGCAGTTGCAAAGACAAAAATCCAAAGAAAAAACAGCAGAAGTCAGGATAAACATGGAACATTTGGGGGTATTACACAGTTCTTATTGTGTAATACCCCCAAAAAACTGGTTGCGAAAAGTTGGATCAAACCTAGTGATTGAACTTTGAGCTAATCTGTCCAATGTAAGTCTTAAGACAAAAAGATTGCACTTTTTCCTACAAATCCATTAACAGTGAATTCATAAACCTGTTGAATGAGTATTGCCCTTGAATCTTTTTTTAAACCAAATATATTAAAAGAACTTTTTCCAAAAAGAAAAAGAAAAAAACAAAAGATTTGTAACTCTGATTTCATTAAAAAGGCAGAAGTGCAGAAATGGGCCTTCATCTGGGAAGTTTCTTCAACTGAGCATCCTAAACTACCAGCCTGGTGTCCTTTATGGATTATTTCTTGATAGAGATGCATAAGATCATACTGCACTATACTTCAGTGAGTAAAAGAGCACTGGCCTTAATAATGAAACCTTTAAAGTAAGTTCTGAATTGTCACTGTGAAAAGACATTCAAGATCTACTTCTACGCAAAAGAAAATGTCAACATGATTCTCTTGTTCCTTTGTAACATTATTTTTATTCTTTTAGGAAAGGAACAAATCAGATTCCATCAATATATGGCTCTCCCTCAAACAATGCTTTTGAGGTCATTTATAGGTAACATTTTAATTTTAGAGAATGGTTATTAAATAGAGTAATTGTTTTGATTTCACAGAAACATTTTCTCAAACACATGTTCTTGACCCATCATTATTACCATATTCAACCACTCTTTTATGGCTCTAAAATATTGTTGTGGGACATCTAATTAACCAAGCATTTCTTTTTAATGTACAAAGCACTGATCTGCAGTTAAAGTACCTATATGAGTTTGTTTTGTTTCAGGAACATTATAACATTGTCCACTGAAATGGCAAGACTGTTTCATGTATCACATGCAGATTTTTCCAAATCTTGATTAGCATTATTTAAGTGTTACTGTAAAAAAGAATTCCTTTCATTCAAACATAGATATGTAAACATAATAACAACAAAGCACTTTATACAGTTTTACTTATAGATGTACATTTCAATTCTAGATCAAAGGAAGAGTTACAAATTTTCTCCAATTTCCTGAATGAGCTTTGGCCTTTGATAGGCAGAGAAGTGCTTTCTGCCTTTGACCTGTCCCAGTTCCCACTCATTTGCGATTTGGGTGGTAAGTACAGCCAATGCTTTCCCATCTTCTTCACATGTTGGGCCATTGGACTGGATGGGTTTTTAGCTTCTCTTACAAATCTTTTCATCTGCATTTGGAAGAGTAGAAACCCTTAGGAGATTAAAAAAAAAAACACTTTGGGATGTCTATAGCAGACTTTGAGAAATAGTCCTGTTTTACAGATGATAAACTGTCACTCTGACCTGATACGGCATTACAGTCAATGGAGAAATTGGCAGAGGCTCTTTGAAAAGGGAGACATTTTTGAAAAAAAAAAAACCAGTCACCTACTTCTCCCTTTTCCAGTCCTAGTGAAGATGGGAAAGAACTGAAATCAGAGAATAGCAGGCTGATGAGTCTCCTTAAAGGATCCTTAAACTGGAATTGCCTGGGAACATTTGTAGGATGCAAGAGACCATGACTGAAGATGATGTGGGATTCGGTGCCCTTTGAGATAACATTCAGTTTTTGTCTGTTCAATCTGCATCAAATGCCAATGTTTTGGGAAATTTTGAATATTTCAGTGCATCCAGCCTAAGGAATTTTTATAGCCAGGAATAGCTACACAAAAGCTGAGAACCAATGGACTCAACCTCTGTTCTTTTTCCTTATTAGTATTTGTTTTCATTGACATGAAGCATAGCAAATTTGAAAGAAGTTTGTCTCATTTTTGAAATTATTCGATTCCAATTAATCTGATGTGCAGCTGTAGAGAAATAATAGGCAGATGGCTTCAGGGAAAAAAGATGGACATGTACAAATTTTTGTTCCATAGTTACTTAATTACATTTTGTTCTGTCTTTAAGGAAACACTGGTGGCTTAGCAAAGGAATTGATTTCACTCTACCCAAAATGTACTGTGACCATTTTTGACCTCCCTGAAGTAGTGGAAGCCTCCAAGAACAATTTTTTGCCCTCAGAAGAGACTCGGATCACTTTCCATGCAGGTAAAAGATGCAATGTTCCTTGTGGGTTGAATTCATATCTTGTTAAGCACAACAAAATAATCACAGGCAGCTCGGATTCTGTGGTTTTGAAAGGAAGAACAGATTATTCTGACAAAACGCATGGTGCTAAATGACATTTTACTTTTGTAGGTGATTTTTTTAAAGATCCCTTTCCTGAAGCAGACCTGTACATTTTGGCCAGGACTCTGCATGACTGGCCGGATGAGAGATGTTTGCAGCTGCTACATAAAGTGTACCAGGCCTGCAAACCTGGTAGGTGTCCTTTAATCATAGAAAGTTAAATCTGTTAAAGAATTGGCACAGTTCATATATGGCTCAAGTTTTGAACTCCCCTAAATATAGATTTATTTAATGACAGCATGATACACTTAACAATGCAGGCAATAAATGGGAAAAACTCATTTAATAACTGTCTTGCTTAGCAACCAAATTTTGGGCTCAGTTGTGGTCATAATTCAAGGACTATATGCCAGGAATAAAAAAAAGAACTGTCAAGACAAACTATTAACATGGCCAATAGAATACTAAAATAAAAAATATGCAGCAATGGCTAAGGCAAGGAAAATTTAATAAAGAGACAAGGGGCTAATTCTGACTGCACAAGACCTAATCCTTAAGAACAAATGCATTCAAAGCCAGAATTGAGAAGACAGCAATAGACAACAACTGTCACCTCTGCATAAAAGTTGGAGAAACAGTGGACCACATAGTTAGCTGCTGCAAGACTATCACACGGATTGACTACAAATAACAGCATGACAAAGTAACAACAATGGTGCATTGCGTTATGTGCAAGAAATACCATTAGCTGCAAGCAAGAATTGACCACAAAATAGACAAATAGAAAATGAAGAAGCTAAAGTGCTCTGGGATTTTAGAATTCAAGCAGAAAGGCACCTGTCACATACCATCCCAGACTTAACTGTTGATAAGACAGACAAAAAAGTACATATACTTGACCTTGCAAAACCTGGGGACAACAAAATAGAACAGAAAGATTTAGAAAAATTCACAAATACAAAGACCAACAATTAGAAGTAGAATAAATGTGGAAAATAAAAGCAAAGATAGTACCAATATTAATTGGCACCTTGGATACAATCCCAAAACATCTGAAGGACCACTTGAACACCATCGGCATTGACAGAATCACCATCAGTCAATTGCAAAAGGAAACTTTACATGGAAGCAGCTTATATCCGGCAATGATTTCTTTAGTGCCATCAAATAACAACGTCGGCCTATCCCAGGTCCTTGGTGGATAATAGGTGCATAAAAATATTTAATCTGGTCTAAACATCTTCTGACTGTCCAGCCAATCACAATGAAAATAATTGGATAACATTAAGGATGTACAAGTTAAAAATTTGATTAGTAAAGAATACATACAGAGAGTAAGAAAATTTCTAATGACAATATTGAAAAGGAAAACACTATCAAAATGACCAATATTGGCCCATACAGTGCTGGAATTTTAACTGGACATAAGCTGAACTGGACAATTTGGCTGAAAAACAATGAACTGATGACTATTTACTGTCTTACAACCCCATAATAATATTGATAGTTATACTTGCCCACAGAAATGAAAGCAGTTTACTTCAAGTCAAACTGTCAAAAGAAGTAGATGCATTGACTGATTATATATAAGACAGCCAATAACAAGCTTTGATGCAACTTAAAAACTGGACCTTATTGAATGTCCTGGAATCAAAGCATGAATGATGATATAATATAATATTATAATATAATATAATATAGGAGGGAGCAATTGCTCAGTGGTTAAAGATGTTGAGCTTGTTACCTGGAAAGCTGACAGCCAGAGTTTGAAATCTGAGGGCCATGCAATGGTGTGAGCTCCTGTTACTTGCCCCAGCTCCTGCCAATCCTGCAGTTCAAAAGCATGCAAATGCAAGTAGATAACTAGGTACCACTTCAGTGGGAATGTAACAGCATTTATACATTTTAGCATATACAGGTGAAACTCGGAAAATTAGAATATTGTGCAAAAGTTCATTTATTTCAGTAAATGCAACTTAAAAGGTGAAACTAATATATGAGATAGACTCATTACCTGCAAAGCAAGATAGTTCAAGCCATGATTTGTCATAATTGAGATGATTATGACATACAGCTCATGAAAACCCCAAATCCACAATCTCAAAAAATAGTCATGCTGGCCATATGATCATGAAAGTGTCTTTGGACAATGCCAGCTTCCTTGACTAAGAAACAGAGATGAGCACCATCCCGAAAGTTGGACACGACTGGACAGGGGGATACCTTTTCCTTTATAATATAATGTAATGAAACACAAACAGCATTTTGTCAAGGAAAAGCTTTATATGGCCAATTTCTACAAAAGATTGAGGAAAGGCTTGGTGTCAGCCTCCAATTTTCTTTCTGAAACTTGTACCTTATCAGCTGCCATAGTAACAGGGGGAGGGGAGCTTGGTATTAAGTGTGGGGAGTGTGTTGGTGTCTGGAGGCCCCTGAACATGAATAATGTGGCATGCATTCCTCAGAGAAGATATTTATGCCTGGTCAAGGCGAACCGACCCAGGACTGTAATGGACATTAACACCTGCAGATGTATGCCTCATGACACAATGAGAAATGAGAATTGGACAATCATCTTGGGACCCTGGAGGTGAGGGTTTGGGGGATTCTTCCAATATGTATTTTTCCCACCCTTTTATTCAGACTTAGCTTTGATCTCTCTGCATTCACATCAAACCCAGTAAAAGTACCTGTTCTCTAAAACAATGGAGTCAGGGTTTTTCTTTCTTTAAAGAGAAAGAAGGCATTTTAAGGAGGCAGACCTGACATTAAGCTAGGTCTGCTTTACCAGCCAACCCAAAGATAAAATCTACCATGGGGGCTGTGCACAGAATGTCGAACCCTAGAAGTGATCAAACAGATATGGGAGCCCAGGGATCGACCTCTCGCACACCATGCCTACACTGAGAGGAGATTGAGTGACTGGAGGAAAAGGCAGTTTGACCAAAGTGGTTGTTGGGGGTAGGATGCCCTGAGGAATCAGAGGAACTCCACTCAGGGGTGATGGTGAGCAAATACCAGTATAGTGAGGGCCTCAGCCTAGAGGCAAACAGAGATTTCCTGCTGAGTCATGCTTTTCAGCTACTACAAATGGCATTGGAGAGCTGTAAGGCTCGGTAAACTTTCGCAGAAAAGAGCTTCCAACCAGCAATTCAAGAAATTAAGCAGGCTGCAGGAGGGGCCGGCACTGCTGAAATTCCAACCGAGATTACAGCCCAGCAGGGGCTGGCAGCAGGAGCTATCCTAGTGGCATCGGCTGCAGCTCAAGGCCCCCCCCCAGCAGGGGGAAATCCCCCGAAGGTGCTGAATTCCAAAGGTTCCTTTACTGGCAGTAAAATATGGGGGGGATCCCAAAACCCTGAGATTCTTTCTAGCTCAAGTTTGGAACCATATGCAAAAGTATGGTGAGATTTTACCAGCAAAGCAGCCCAAGTGAGAAATGTCACAATGGCCGTGGAAGGGACTGCAGTAGAGTGGATGACCTCCCTCCACAATGATGATGCCTCCCAACTGAGAGATTACAACCAGTTTATGACGGCTCTTTACAGATGCTTCAAAGACCCCCCCTGGCGGAACCAGGACTAGTTGAAAACAATAAGCCAAGGGCAGAGGGCAGTGGCAGAATATAACCAAGAGTTCTGGAGCCTGGTCTGCCACATGCATGGATGGTCCCAAGAAACCATAATGGAATACTACAAGGATGGACTGGATGACGTTTACCAAGATTGTGCTGCCAGAGAAGCCCCCTGAAACCTCCAACACTGGTATGTACGGGCAGCTGAAGTGGAAATTGACCAGGCCAGAGACCACTACCAAAGGGGTTGCACCTGGAACCAGTCCTCCTCCTCTGCCCCAAGAGAAGTTCCCAAAGCTCCAAAAAGAAGTCCGGCAGCTAGACCGAAGTCCACAACTTGCTTCAAGTGCGGAAAGGAGGGGCACCAGGCTGCTGAGTGCTTCAGCAAGCTGAATTTTAAGCAGGAAACTGCAGGACCCAGAAAGACCAAGAAACAGACAGCCAAGCCTTACAAAATGGTACTGAAAGGAGTAGAAGTCATAGAGTTCACCCCTCCTTGCCAGGAAGAACTGGGAACTCTGACCATCCCAGGAAAGAGTGAAACAGACTGTGATGATGGCCCCTTGATAAGTCAGCATGTGGGACCCCTGACCATCCTAGTAGAACTGCAGGTACCTTCCTCTAGCTCCTGGGGGGGGGAAATGTTACCCCTTTTGGACTCTGGGTGCACAAGATGCGTAATCAGCCCTGAGATGGTAGAGAAAATTGGAACTGAGACTAAGAACCCTGAAGGTGCCCATTGGATTCTGCCAGTTAGACAGGTCAGTAGCTGGGGGGAAAACCAGCCCATTTTTCAACCAAGCCAGTTGAGATGTGGATGGGGGAATCACCACAAAACCCTGAGCTTCATTGTGACCCCAGGAATGGAACAACCCCTTATACTTGGATTATCGTGGCTGCAGAAATGGAACCCTCACATGGACTAGAGGAAGGGACTGTTACATATCTGCTCCACGCCCCCAGCAGAAATTGAAAAACCAACCCCTCCCAGAGCCAAAGGCATGATGAAGCTGGAAGCCACAATAAGTGAATGCCTAGAGGGGGAGGAGAAGATCCCAAGAGAGTACTGGGACCTTAGGGAGGCCTTCAATGAGAAAGGGTCAAACCAGTCCCCACCTCATCGTCCCACAGACTGCAGCATAGAGATTCTCCCAAGAGTGAAACTTTCCAAACCAAAGATTTATGCGATGATCCCGCGAGAACTGGAAGAATTACAACTTTTCATTGATAAAAATTTGAAACAGGGTTTTATCCAACCTGTGATACCTCAGGTGGCCACCCCAGTGCTATTCTGAAAAAAGAAATATGGCTCTCTTCATTTGTGCATTGATTATAAAAACCTCAATGCAGTGTGCATGGAAAACATTTACCCCCTGCCCCTAATGAAGGACATGTTGGCTCACCTGGCCAAAGGAAAAATATTACTACAGTAAATATTACTAGTTAGCTACACCAACTTCTACAGGCAATTATCCCCTCTTTTGCTAAAATTGCCCTGCCCATCATGAACCTTCTGAAGATAAAAGGGAGACCAAACCTAAGCCTAGCCAACCCCTGGACAATGGAGTGCTACGCTGTTTTGAGAAACTCAAACGACTATTTGCAGCCAAACCAGTCCTCAAACATCATGATCCTGATGCCCCTTTCATTGTCCAAGCTGATGCTAGTGATATGGCTGTGGGGGCTGTCCTCTTGCAAGCTAACATGGCAGGGGATCTACAACCTTGCTCCTACACTTTCAGGAAACTTACTGAAACAGAGAGACAATAGGCAATATGGGAGAAGGAAGCTTTTGCTGTCCAATGGGCTCTACTCACCTGGAGGCACTTCCTTGAAGGAGCAAAATACCCATTTGAGGTATGGACTGACCATAAGAACCTGGAAGCCCTCAAAACACCCCACAAACTGTCACCAAAGCAAATGTGTTGGGCACAACACTTCAACTTTTCCCTTCATTACCTCCCTGGGGAGAAAAAGTTCGTGGCAGATGCTTTATCTAGACTGCCTCAGTACAACAGCGTTTGACCTGAGTTCATCTGTCCAGTGATCCCCTCCAAGTAGCTAGCAGCACCAGAGCCCAGAGAATTTCAAGCCTCAACCTCCCTACCGACCTCAGCAAGCAGCCTGAAAGTGGCACTGAGACATGACGACTGATTCCTGTCCCACTCAAATGAGTGCACCATATGAGATGGACTAGTCTGGATTGGTGCCAAGCTATTCATGCCTGCCAGTCTCAGAGGGTCTGTATTGGGATGGGCTCACAATTCGAAACCTGCAGGACATTTCAGCTTTGTTAAGACCCTGCATCTCATCAAGCATCAATTCTGGTGGCTGTTGTGGCCCAACAGCAGCCGGCTGAGCTGTTGGTGGAATCTGACAGCGATGAACACTATAGGACTGCCTTGGAGGCTGAGGAAGACTCTGGGGCGTGTTTGGAGTCAGAGCAGGGACTAGAGAGGCCTGTTGGCCACCAGGTGGCGTCTAAGTCAGGGAGCAGTGAGAAAGAACAGAGGGAGGCTGTCCCTGATGTATGTATGTATGCATAGGGCTGTGAGGAGGAGAAAGCAGCTTCAGAAGTGGAGAAGAAAATAAGGGGTTAATGATTGGCCCCTCCCAGAGAGTTTATAGGTGGGGCAATGGGAGGAAATGTTTCAGGAAGCAACAGTTTATTCATGTAGCCGTATGTAAGGGCTACATGCTTTCGGGCAATCTGTAAGTTGCTCTCAAACTTTGGTTTAAATTAAGATAGCATTCTGGGCTTGCAGCCAGGGGGTTGCTTATCTCCGCATTAGTTGTGGCATACAGCAAAGTATGCCTTTGTGTGTATGAAGACCTGAACCAGAACAGTGTCCCTCAGTTAAAAAGGACATTGAAACTTATGTTGCTAGTTGTCCTACTTGTGCTTCAGCTAAGAGACCTCCTGGAAAGCCTGAAGGGATCCCTCAGAGCATTGCCAACCCTGTTGCCCATGGAAGGAGATTTCCATGGACTTCATTGTTGAATACCAGAAAGTGGGTGTCAGGGTTCCACACAGTGGGGGGAACATGGTCATTTGGGTGGTTACAGACTTGTTCTTAAAGCAGGTGCACTTTGTACCATATTCTAAGATCCCCTCAGCCAAGTTCCTTGCCAAGTTATTCATCCAGCATGTGTATCGCCTACATGGAGTACCTGATCAAATTATTTCAGATCATGGAGTACAATTCACTTCTCAGTTTTGGCGGGAGTTCCAGAACTTGTTAGGCTCAGCCCAGGGTCTAAGCTCCCCCATCACCCTCAAACTAACAGGGCCTGTGAATGTGCTAACTCAGTTCTAGAACAATATCTTAAGTGCTACATCAACTACCAGCAAGATAATTGGGCAGATAGTCTCCCATTTGCAGAGATGGCTTATAATAACTCAGTCCATACCTGTACTGGTTTCACCCCATTTAAAGTTGCTTCTGGCCAGGATTTTGTACCAATCCCTAACCTACCTCAAGAGAAATCTTTGATCCCATCCCAGCAGAATATATCACACAGCTCCAACTTATCTGGCCTGTCACCCGGAAAGCACTAGATGAGGCACACCAAGCCCATAAAAAACACATACAGAATACTACTTAAAATATCTGCAAATTGACAAAATATCCAACAACAACAAATTGGTTTGTATTGACCATTGGCAGGAATAAATATAACATTTTTAAAAAGAATTCATAACATAAAATTGGGGTATTTTCAAAATGTTATGTAATGTTCATTGGGCTGTTGAAATATGAAATATACTAGCATTTGCTCATCTCTAAATCATTGAAATATATTTTGAAACAGGTGGTGGTGTCTTAATAGCTGAAATGCTTCTTGATGAAGACAGAAGAGGGCCTTTAGCAGCCCACATCTACTCCTTTTTATTGTTGCTCTACACTGAAGGGAAAGAACGATCAGCAACTGAGTTTAATCTCCTCCTCTGTAAAGCTGGTTTCCAAGAAGTTGAGTTAAAGAAAGGAAACTTCATTCATATTATTCTTGGAAGAAAATAACATAGCCCCTGCTTTCTTCCTGTTAAATGTTTAAGACGAAATTGCAGAATTAAAGTCTTGATTTGTTAATTACAGTTATGTTCTATTCTTTTTCCATGTCCACAGATATACATAGCTGATACTTATCACAATATTGTTTCATCATAACTAGAGATCACTGATCATGGCTGCAAAAATCCTGAGAACCAATTCTGGCAATAAAGAGAAAGATTACACTCTTATCATATGATAAAAATTTATCTGCTTAATCAAATCAAATCAAATTTTATTCATCACATGCACAGACATACATGGTACGAAATGCAGTGAAATGTGTATGTGAC